>PPHD01001356.1:0-29998 GCA_002909625.1 Bambusicola thoracicus
CCCCCCCCCCCCCCCGAACTTCCTCTGTCACTCCCCTGAGAACACTCTGACCTATTTATTCTAAAAAGTACAGGAAAATTTAACAAAAAAACCTCACTGATCTAGCTTTATTTGGCCCTAATTTCTTAAACATATGTACACCGAGGGGAAAAAAACACCAGAACAAACAAAGCACTACTCAGTGCTTTGAACAAAAACCAAAATCAGATCATGTGACACCCGTTTACAGAAATATCTTAGCTGCTGTTCTCCAGCCAAGTGGTTCCAATTACCATTAAAATATTCTGCTGCTTACAATCATACCTGTCAACAGATAAAAACTTATTTTAGTTCTGTCCTCTCGTTTGCCTCAACTGCACTTTTCTTCATCTTGCAGGTGTTAAAAAAGCGCATTTAAGAGCAGAGCAGAACAAGAAGGATGAAGAGACGAAGAGCTGAATATGTCAAACCAGATGTAGGTGAGTTTTACATAATTTGGGCATGCTCATTTTCCATAGGTGTTACGTTTATATTTCTCAGTCCACTCGGAGTCTCAAAAACAAGTTGTCCCATCAGTTTAATCAGTGGAAAGAAATGTGCAGAACTTATCCAGGACAGACAAATCAGAAAATGCTCAGAGGATGGCAGCAACATCAACAGAACACAACGCACTCTAGTGAACACAAGTAACTGCTATTCTCTTTCAGAGTTCTCACATTTTTGCTCTGTCTTCTCTTACCGTATTTATTTGCATTTTGCATACAGCAACAAGTTCACCAGCATCATTTTGGTCTCTCTCAGCTGTAAAATGTACCCAAGTGAATGAACAAGGTGTAATACTCAAAACACGGGGTCAGTTATTTACATACATATCATTCTTTGTAAAACACTAAGCACTAACCCATTTGATCCTTGTATTCTGGGACCACAGGGAGGGGCAACAGAAAGCCAACTGAATTACTCATTGAAAGAACGTACTGCTGGGGCACTATCCATCAGCTAAGCCTTTGTGTGACAGTATATGGGCATGCAGGCACCTGAATTACTAATAACAAATATGACCCTTTGGACAATAATTATTTCAGAATAAATATTCTGAAATTATAATGCTACAGATTTCTAGGCAGAGCTGGCACAGTACATATTTCATCACAATTCACTTCCCTAGAACAATTGTTCAAATTAAAGACAGATAAACAAATCAGCACAGCATGAAGTTGTCAAAGAGGACTACAGCTCAATATTTGGAACTCTGCCATGACAAGACATATGCCAAGTGTTTTCCCTCTTTGCATTTTCTTTTTCTAAAAACTGCCATCAAATCCAAAATTCTACCTCTTCAGCTGCTGGTCCTTCATATTTAATGTCAATTAAAGTAGTTTTCTAGTTCCTCAAGGTAGCTTTGAGAAAAACATGCTCATAGATTGGAGTCAACAAAAGCTATACTTGCTAGGTGGTGTTATTACTGTTTTATAAATTACGACAAGCCTTGAAGATTCAGGCATGACCTTGCCTGAATTAACAAGCAGACAGCACCACACGAGATCTTCTGCAGGGCTGATATATCACGGGCTAAACACACAGCTCAGCTCAGTCTGCCTGCCCAGTGGACATACGACTGTCAGGTCCTGCATTCCAAAAAAGCTGAAATCTCTGGAAAAGTTTATGCTGCAGTCATGGGTCCTAGAACATCTTAAGGCACGTGGATAACCTGGTTAATCATGGAACAACCTGTCTGGGTCTGTACCATTTACCAAACTCATCGCGTTGATGCAACACACGTGCTGAGGAGAAAAGGGAATTCATATCTCTACCACCTCGCTATCTACATCGAACTACTAACTACTGTTTGCAAACAGTAAATAAGTAAATATAAAATGATAGTAGGAGTCAGGAGTTCAGCTGCTCAGCCCCAGCAGTGGAAGACGACCTATACAAGGGGTGGAAAATACAGGAGGAAAATGAAGGCTGGGTGGCGTTAGGAAATATGTCTTGTCAAAAGATTAATTCTTTTCTAGTATATCAAATAGTCCAGACTGAAACTTAAGTTTAGCTAACTCATCTTCTTGACTCATACAATATTTCATAATTACTGCCACATGATATATTTTTCCAACATAACACAAAAACAAACAATTCCTTCTAGTTCCAACTGATTTGAAAGCTGTTCACTGGAAGGCTTTTGGCAGATCTGGAAGCCAAATTATCTGAGTAGCATGCTATAATGTACTATGCCATAGTGCAATCAAATAGATAAAAATCTCCTTATTCCACAAGCCTTCAAAGAAACACTTATGAGTTAAAGTAGTAAGACTTAATATAAACTCTTCAAACCACATATTAATATCCAGCAAGAGCCATGTTAAAAGATCCAGTGTTTCAAAAAATAACAGAGAAGACGTAACTCTTATAAACTGCATTCGTGGTTAGAGGTTGTTATTAGTATTTTGACAGAACCATATAAACTTTTAATTTTATCACTACTAAATGATACTGGAGAAAAGGACTTATGTGTTATTGATTCCAGTTCCCTGCTCTTGCACAAAGGCATGCTTGCAAGAGAGAAACAATCCCTTCATACAATCAATACATACATCTAATCATATATCATCTTAATCCTTTTATATACATTCCATGGTCCACCCAAAAAAATTTTTCTCTGCTGACATTCAAATGTCCTTTCAGAAATTCAGTTTTGGATGATGAAGACACTTCTGATTCCAATTACATTTTTAAATTGGTTTGCTTTTTTGGACAAAAGCACAATGAAACAACTCTTGTGTAGGTGCTACTACTACAGTGATTCTTTAACTAACAAACACCTCACAATCTTCAACAAAAGCCATTGCTTCATGTGTGATTCACTGTATCATACAAATTGAATGGTCTACAACAACACCTATTCATCTCTAGTGCAATTTAGGTAATGAATAATAAAATATCGTAAAGAGAGCTAGTTAGTTCATATGCAGAATAATTCAGATTATGTACTGCACCACTCCCGGAGTATTTAGCCTGCAACAGCAGTAAAACCATGTGATTGAAGGGAACACCATTTTTGTAAATGAAACGATTCAAAACAACTCAGCATAATGAATCATTTCATTTTGTTCTTTGTATATGAATCTTCATGCTTGAATCTTATCCAAGTTCAGTAATGTGTCCAGGTGGCTAGACAAGGGACAAGCAGATAGTAACCATCTGCTGCAATCCATAAATAGGGAATAAGCTGATCTATAAAACAAAGCTATAAAAGAATTTAAAGGTCAAAAAATTCTTGTTTTACTACTTCGGGCCCATTCAACTTATCATTCAATATGTGTTTTGATTCAGCACAGCCATTAATTCTATTAAATTTTTACAAAGATCTATTCCTAAGCATAAGACTTTACATAGAAGTTCGTTGTTTGTTATAAAGCAATAAACTTCCTGAAATTGCTAGATGGATGCCTGCTTGGATGTTAGAAGCCAAATAAATCTTTTTTTTTAAGAATGTCTTCCAAGTTATCTAGAAAGCAACTTTCTCAGTAACACACAGTGATGAGGTGCATCACCAACAATAAGAAGCAGCAACAGTTTGCTACCCCCTTTTTAAGAGGAATGCTCCAGCTTAAGGAAAGAGCTGGGCATTGTCTCAAATACTTTGTTTAAGCCTGCATAGAACCAGATAGCAACACCACTATACACTGTGATTTCAAAGTGCTTACAGCAATAACATACTTGGCATAGGACATGACAGTCATTTATCATTAATCGCTCCTCATTAGGAAGAGCTGAACTACTCATGGAAAGACAGTAAATATCCATACACCCAGGTTATGATGAAGCTGCTTCTGCCCATTTCTTTCAACTGGCTACAGAGTAGTTAGTAGCCACTGCTATTCACATTTCTCAGTGGCCCTGGACTTCTAGTTATTAGCATATTTTACTACTTTCTCTTGCATTTTAATGTTGTTGACCAAGCAGCTGGCTATAAATTATTTGTTCTATGTGGAAAGTATTAACCAATTAATTATATGAAGATGCTACTAAAATAAGATAGTAAGTAAGACTTGAGAGACCCTTCTATTCATTAATAGCTAGTGTTTGGCCCACATACAAATTTGAAGAAAAGTCCCTTAAGAATCTTTCTTCTCTCTACTTGTAAGACTACTCTTACAGAAAGCCTAAGGATGGAAAATAAACAACTACAGACCTGAAAATCAGCTCTTCCTCTAAGATCCATGCAGATATACACAGAACTGATGTACAATGAAGTATGAAGAGAGCCTCACTCAAGCACCCCTCATTTCAATGGTGACAAAATTAAGAGCACAAGTTTGAGGAGCCCCCATAGTACATGGAGGTGTATTAGGTTTTCTGTTGGCTATCCGATCAAAATAGGTCCTACAACTAGCACTCTCCAAGTAGTTGATCCTTGATGATACTGAGAATAGTTACGTATCTTTTTTCAGATTGTTTTCTGGACAAGTACTGCTTATAATCCACCCTCGTTTCTTATGCAACAATCACTGTTCCACTGTGCATCTGGATGATAGATACTGCAAATGATGAACAGCCACAGTGAAGAAGAACAAAGGCAAGCAAGCAATGCTAAGACTGACTGGTTACATATAATGTATATGTAACTACAAGGAAATGCTGTAACATGACAAGCATTTCTGTTCATTGCCACTGATTCTATACCCAGAGTAGAACAACCGTAGTCTGTTCCAATTCCAAATCTGTCTATCCAGCAATTCACATGAACTGTAAGGTAGATACAGTCCTTGCCTTTACTCAAAGAAGAAACACAGAGAAAAGTATATAAAAGTTTTTTAAGTACAGTCTTCTGACATTTCACATACACAGTTGTTACACTTGCCTGAAGAAGTAACAATATTGACTTGTCCTAAAAGTTAAGCAAATACTTTGTTGATTTTATGGCAGAATTCATATCCTACTTTCATAATAAGAACTGATGAAAAGTTAACAGAAGAGGTTTCTTCCTTTTAGGAAGTTCTCCCAAACTCCCAATATTTGATTTTTAAAGTCATGAAGAAAAACAAACTCAATCAGGATGGTGCAGTTCTACTGAACATTTTATTCCTATTCAGAGAACAACTTATGCTCCTTATGGGAATAGTTTCATCCATGCTCAGTGGACAGCCACTCTGCATCTGAAGGGCATCTGTGAAGATCAATTTACAAAAACAAGGGAAGACTTGTGCTTGAGCTTGACAGATAAGTGGCTGATGGTAAGATCAGAGAACCAAGACAAACTGAGACTCAAACATTAGAATCACATGAGAGCAAAACATGAAAGAATCACAGAGGTTTCAGTTTGAAAAACCTCCAAACTTCACTGCCATCCAATAGATACAGCTGGTTCTAAATACAGTGACTGTGGATACAGCTCAGAACATTAACACAAACCTGAAAATAACTGATGGCACACAAAGTTTGATTTATATCCCTGTTCTTTCATTTTAAGAATTTCTGCATTCCTTAATAGATTTTTGAAGATTCAGACTAATTTGCTTGTTTGTTATAGTAAAATGAAAACTGAATAGTTATGGTTATCCACATAGAATGAAATGGTATTGTCATCAGGCAGAAATGGGGCAGTGCAAGAGCAGTCAACTCCCAACTGTCTAAGCAAACAATCAGAAGAAGGTACTTAAGAAGGTGGTCTGGTAAGCAGAAGGAACTAAGTGTTGAGCATCCTAGCATCAAATAATTTTCTTCTGTTTTATTATACAGAAACTGTATCATAAACATGGGATACCCTCCTGGCTCCATGGACTTGTGACAGTCCAGGTGGAGTAGTAGGTCTCTAAC
Organism: Bambusicola thoracicus; assembly: GCA_002909625.1. Lineage (NCBI taxonomy): Eukaryota > Metazoa > Chordata > Aves > Galliformes > Phasianidae > Bambusicola > Bambusicola thoracicus. The sequence continues at coordinate 5,800 of PPHD01001356.1, forward strand.
TGTTCCCACCTGAATGCTGGTGGGAGATCTGGAGCACAAGCAATATGAGGAGTGGTTGAGGGCACAGGGATTGTTTAGTCTGGAGAAGAGGAGGCTCAGGGAAGACCTTACTGCTCTCCACAGCTACCTGAAAGTAGGTTGTGGTGAGGTGGGGGTCAGCCTTTTCTCTCACATAACTAGCAATAGGACTAGAGGGAATGACCTCAAGTTGTACCAGGGGAGGTTCAGATTGGATATTAGGAAATAAGAAAATGAATATACCATACCTGCAGGAAATCAGTTAGCAAAATTTCTGGAATGTCTGATAGAAAATTGTTTAGTAGCATAAAAAAAACCTCATTAAATCTGTGGTAGAAATCTAACAAAAACAAACAAACAAACAAAAAAAAACAATGCATGGTTCAAAAGGATTTCATGTTTGGAGAAATTCTGCATTTGCACTGCAGTTGTAAATACATGAGACTTCAAAAACAGAGTTCTAAGCTTGCAAGCTAAATGCTTATCCACTCTTCCATGAGACATACTTAGTCCTCTTTTGTTTATTTCACAACATGACAGTGTTTCAGTGGAACTAATCTGAGAGGTGGAACTACAATTTGTACTGTAAATTGTTTTAGGTGTCTTCTGGATTTCACTGAAACTTGCTCTCAAACTTTTATTTTCCTAGGAAGGAGTCTGGTTATGATGTGAGATAATTCTCAGATAGCTGCAAGTCTTTCCCTTACAAGGAATCCCTACACTGTTCAGACTCAGGCATCCTTAATTCCTGACTCTGCTTGCACTGCAAGGCAACCCTGAGATACCTTAACTAAATGATCCCCAGAAAATCTGCCCAAAAATGTATTAGTTTTTAAAAGATTGTTCTATTAAAAAAAACTGAGTGGAAAAAAAGAGAGAAATAAATCTCTTGGCAGACTAAAATTTTCCCAGCATTCAGGCATCTCAGGCCTTAACATTCCTGTTTTGTAACATATTACACAAATATGTACTAAAACTGCTAGTCCTACTTCAAAAAGTCACAAAAAGACATCCAGTAAACAGAATTCAAAGTGTTGAGTGGAGGAAATCATAAAAGTAACCTTCAGCTTCTGCCGCAAAAGAAATTCCCCAAGGGTCTGGGATTCACACAGATGCAGCTAAGGCAGAACTGGGCATTATGTTAGTTACCCACACTGCAGAGATGAAAGAAGTCTATGGAAGAACCTGGCTAGCAGAGAGGAGAACAGAAGAAAAGCATCACTGACTAAGCAGAGACTGTCAAGATGCAGCGAGGGCTGGCTGGCTCTTCTCTCAATGCTGGGTTATTCTCCCTGTGCAATTCTCCTAGTGCCAGGAACAGTAATACAGCTAACAGGACAGAGGTCTTACCATTCAGGGCCCAGCCCCATGATACTCAAAAGAGGCAAGCATAAAAGACCCAGAAATTGCACAATGATTCAACGAAAAGTCCAGACCAACAGGCAAGCTCATGGCAATGGGGTAGGTCCAAGGTCAAACTGGGGAATCAATGCACAATTTGGGGCCAGTGAGTGGCAAGCAGGTCCACAGCGACCAGGCAGGGTCAAGGCCAATAAATAAAACCAATATATCCTACAAATTTAAGGCAACACCTGATACTATAGATGATACTGTCTTTCCGGCATTTGACTTAACCACTAATATCTGTAATTTAAACAAAAAACTGGCTTTCTCAGTGTGTGGTGTTTTCTTCAGTTGCCTGGACTAACTGACTGAATGAATGTATGAATACAAACATACTTCTTTTCTCTTTATCCTTCAACCTTCTGCTTCAGTGCTCCTCATTGAATTGATGATCTTCATTGAACTGATGATGCAGATTTCCAAATATCCACTTATGGTTTGAATATGCATTGTTACAACTATTGGAAACTCTTTCTCACTGGATCCCTGATATTTTCCTTCTGAGACCAAGCAGCAGCTTTCCTGAACCAAACATAGTAGGCCTGCTAATGCTTCCCGACCACTTAGCAGTTTTGGTACAATACTCAGAACATTCTACCTTTAGCACTTGGTAAAAAAAACACAACACATGTGATGTTCAGGCTTCTACATGCATCTGCTGGAGTCTGATTTTCACACAGTTGCGAACAGTCTATTCTTGCAGGTCCTCTTACAATGTTATTACACTACCTGTGGCTCCTTATTGTGTTGGCTTGGATCCTTCTCATAACTCTCTGCATAGATCCGGAGAGTAGCTCTCACGTGGCTAGAAGCACTCATTCTAAAGATGAGCCTGGAAGCATCTGAAAAAACAATCCGCAGCCCCTATGGGAGAAGAAGGAGTGTCATACATTAAGGTGGCAATACCTCTTACACAATAGTTTTCACTACTCTAAAATAAAACAATAAAGGAAGAACCATAAGGATACAATTTCACTTTAACTTTGGACAACTCATTTATTACTTTTTTCCCCTCTCAAGACCAGAAACAATCTGTGTTTTCACTCCCACTCCACCAATCAAGGGTTTTTTTTACCGCTGCTTTCAGTGTCTTTCGCTGATTTGTTCTTGTTCTGTGTGGCAGAGCACAAAATCACAAGTCTGTGAAATATTTGTAAGATCAACAAAGTATGGGAAACAGCTACTGAAGCAAAAGGTAGTTGTCAGTATTGAATACAAAAGTCAGCATGAGCTCCCTGACAGACCATGCATCAAGACTTTATTACAAGGATTTCAACAAAAGTCTGTAGTACAGTCTAGGAACCCAATGTGTTGTTAATTTCAAGTATATCACTTAATGTGCACTAACTGTGTGAAGATTTAAAAAGATTTATTATTAATTAAGTAGGAATTTACTTTAGCTCCCATCTCTTTTTATTTCCCCTTCCTGCTTTCATACTGCACATACGAGCACATTCTTCCACAGGCCGTGTACCTGTATCCACAGTCAACAGTCTCTCTGTACAGGGATGCCATAAGGTAAGCAAGAATGGCAGACAGGTATATTTGTTCCGATCGATTAAAACAAAGGACTAAACTGAACAGTTAAATAATTGCAGTGTTTTCATTTTCTACCAGTTTTGCACAAACATATGTTCTTGTTCCCTTTCTGAAAATGGTACCCCTAGGCTAAATGTTACCTCTGTTCTTCCAGTGAACTTCTATTTTCCATTTTAGTTCCTGCTATTGGCAAATGAGTGCATAAACTGAAATCGCTGCTAATTTTGTTGGACTTGCAGAAGACCATTTGAAAACGAGACAATTAAAGAGAGAAGTATTTTATTCTTTCATCTTTATCAGCAGCCTGAGAAGACACTGATGTTAGGAACAGGGTGCTCCCCCATACTAAAATGTAAGTGCAAAAAGCCTTTGTTTGCTCAGGTATATGTCAAAGTAACCTCAACAGTGTCTGGATGATACTGTCCACTATCACGAAGAAATATTATCCATCTATGGCTTTAGTTGAACATGGAAGTGCGTGTGAAGCAAATGCATCTCACTGAATTCCTCCATGAGGGAAAAATGGCATCTACTGACATTCATCAATGCTTGCTGAACGTTTATGGAGACCAAACAGTGGATGTGAGCAGAGAGAGGCAGCAGGTGATGCATTTCAGCAATGGTGACCATGACATGAAAGACAGGCCACATTTGAATGGCCATGCAGATTTTTACAAGCATAGCATGCAGCCTCCTGCTCAGCACTGGAGGAAATGCATAGCTAATGGTGGTGACTGTGTTTAAAAATGGTGTTTTATAACTGAGAATTTGCTCAATCAAATAGTGTTATTATGCACTTTGTATTTGTTGTAGCTTCCATGGAAATAAATAGGAGGCATTATTTTCCTGCGTTATTAATCTTAACACACACAATGGTAACATAAATTCATCTAGTATTTTCAACACGAAAAGCATGTGTAATAATCAGAAATAGTTTATATTCAGCAGGATGAGCTTTAGAGCCTTTTTTTCTAATGTTTGCTATTAAGCCAACTTATTAATGAGTTGGTTCATATGATGTTAGTGGGAGTTCTGCCATCAGTCTCAGTGGAATTTCAGCTTGGAGAGTTAGAAGTATATAGTCAGTTTGTTATGATCTCATCCTCTGAGCAAGGAGTTGTCTCTTGCTGATTGCTAATTACTACTAACTTTATGACAGCAAAATGAAAAAAAGATAGTTCTAGGTATAGTTTGTTTTGAATAGCTGTCAAACCTACGACCAGGAGCTCAAAATACGTAACATTCACATCAAGCAGCTTGAAGTGGGAAGGAAGCCTAACGTACTTGCACAAAATGAAACCATGAACATAAAGAGCATGTAAATGTCTTCTTACCCAGTGGCTACATGGACATTTTGCATGTCCCTGATAGGTCAAGCCACTTCCAGAATGATAAAACTAGCAAAACCACTTGAACACTCTTCTACATATTCTGTTTATCTGGCAAGAACAATAACTGTATATTGTTGCTTCTCTCAGAACCTCAGTAGTGTCTCACCACTCATTAAATTATGGTCTTTGGAACAAAAAATGTCTACAAACACTCCCCGTAGCTCTATCCTTCATGATGCTAAATCCTTCCACCAAACTAAAGTGCCTGCAGCCACTATGATAATACAGTTTATAGTACTTGAGATTTTTACATAGCATATACACACACACCCTGCATTCAGACAGTTCACTATTTCTGAGCTTATTTTCACATTTCTCAGGAATAAACTATTGACAGTATTGTTTTTTACATAAAAGGGAAGACAGCTGGTAACTGCCTATAAGACTAGGATTTCTGCCATACAGATATTTTTCAAAAGGGAATTATAGAGACACAGTGACTGTACTCCTTAAAAACAACTACCTCTGAAGTGTCAGGGAGAAATTATGTGCTAAGGAAAAAGCGGTCTTCAGAGTTGGACTGTCAAAGTCAACTTTCATGTCACGCTTGCACCTGGAGCTATAGTGTAAGTCATTTTTGGCAGAGAGCTCAACAGCAAAAACCTGTCTTTTGACTCTCCACTCAAAACAGTGATTTCGAAACCAGCAGAACTTTTCACTCTGGAAGGCAACAGAACTTAATGAGAACTATGATATATTTACATTTCTTAATGTTTTCTGAAACTTACACCACAAAGCTGTAGGTTACACTTGTTAAAACCAAAAGAAAACCAGTCAAAAACACTGTTGCCAAATAACAATGAAGAAGCATTGCCTGTCAAATAACCTACAGGTCTGCACTTATGTGAAGACAAAGTCAAGGAGTTTATTATCCCTGCACTACTACAGAGTAAGTTGTACATATAGAATATTCTTTTTTGGCATTTTTTAGCTTTTGTGGTCACTGCTGTCAAAGCAAGTTGGTGAAACTGAAAGCAGCCTACTCATTGTTTGACATGATGGCATTTTCTCACCTGACATAAGCTCAATGAATTTAAAGCCACATACTTGCTATTTATTACACAGAAAACGTAAGCTCCATGAAAACGCACAGAACAGAATTTTATATGCAGAATTAATAAACTGGCTTAAGGGAAAAACAAAGAAGAATAACAAACTGTACAGAAAAAATTCCAGTTTTAATAAAATGGGGCACACTATTTGTCACAAACACGTTTTATTACGGAAACTGGTAATTCTTTTTTCCAAAAGGAAGCAAATGAAAACCTTCAGTACAGCTCTCACAATGGATATCTGCAGATACTTACATTAGGCAACTCAGGCCTGCTGATGGATATTAATTAGCTGTGTGGAAATTATGAAACAAAGTGACCTTACCAGTGGTTAACCCACTGGCTTTGAAGCCAGTGTAACGAAGATAGAGCTTCACAAGGATTGCTCTCCTTTTGCACGATAATCGAGCTAAGCAGTTTACTCATGTATTAAGATCTCTAAAGCGTCCAGAAAACAAAACTCAATACACATTGTACTGTGTAATTTCACTTTCAGTGGTTTCACAATTTTTTCAGTTAGCTATTTCACGATTAAACATGAGGATTAACGTATTAAGTTAGGATTAAAAAGACTAAGTAGCAAATTTAAAGAAAAATTACTTAAGATTTCAAAAACCATTATTAAATCATAGAGTATAACACCAAAGAGAAAATCTAGCTTAGTATCTCAGACACATAAATAAATCAGAAGCATGCAGAATAGCCCTATCTTTCTTCAAAATACTGTGGTTATCATAATTTTTATTTGCTCATCTGTGGACCCTTGAACATCACCAGGGCATAGGAGGCCATTCTGGCTATTCTGACAAGAAATATGTTACTGCTGACACAGGACTAAAATATCATTCTGAACAGAGAAGAATTTTTCCCCCGTATCTGGAGGATCATATGAAATAACTTTCAGAACAGCTCCCCAAAAATCATGAGACTACACGCAGAGAATTTTACATCCTAAATCTAACAAAGGAGCAAGATAACATTAAGAAAGTTTAAATGACAAACATTGGGTGTTTTATTCTGTAAATCTCCAAATACGATAAATCTTCATGAAAGAGTCCATTATTTTAATTGGTAACTTATTCAATACTGTTATGTGCTAATATCTGTGCAAAGGGCACAATTTTCAGGAACAGCAAAATGCTTCATTTAACTTTATACCTTATTACTGAACTGTGTTTCAGGATAAATTAGAGTATGGCCTGCTTGTATTGCTATATACCTATTTTGTTACTGCTGTTTGTTTTCTGCAGTTTATTAGCATTGATCTAGTTGTAGTTCAGTAGAAGCAGTTCAGATACACTGAGTACAAATTTCTCTCCACTTACTACTGAGGAATAAAAGGCCCCTGACAACCTAGCTGGAAAATCTACATGAAACTCATGACAGTAACAAAGAGGCACCTGCATGTGCATGAAGAGCACACTACATGAGGAAAATGGCAGCAGTAAACTGCTGCTTACTTCCATGGATTAATGTCATTTCTTATTTTATTATGCTTGGAGAATTCCACCAAGGCTGCAAACACACAGAGCCAGGAATGTAAGCTTGTCAGAAGACAAACAGATTGAATTGTACTCTCATCAAATAAGTGCTTTTGCCTATGAAAAGGCATGCCCTCCATTTGAAAGTCCATTTAAAAACAGGGCGAGTCATGCTTCTCTGTATTACATGGTGACGTGATTAGCAGTTGTGCTCCAATTTAGGAAACAGCTTTGGATGAAAAGAAAGGGAAAGTACACTAAAAATTACAAACTTTTTTTTTTAAAGGACAAGAGTAACAAGCCTGCCGTGCCTGTTATTTTCCAGTGGATTTGGATATGACAATATCCTCGTACCTTGTTTCAGCAATAGTATGTACAAATAGTATGTACAAAGACAGTAGTTCAGTGGCAGGTGGGCTGCTTATATAATCTGGGTGCAGTGATGAATGGAAACTACAAAGACACTGATCAGAATGGAATGACAATTGTTTTAACGGGTCATAATATCATTAGATAGAGTCTGATCAGGTCAAGCAGTTTAGTGAACCTCACAAACAAGGACAATAAAAATAAGCAGTATAAAATCAGAATACATTTAAATATGAGTCACCGCTCATATTCAAAATGTTTTGATATACATCTACACCAGGCAAAAGTATGTGTCTGCTTTTGTGCTTGTCATGGAACTTCAAAGGCTCAGTTTGAGTTACAGAACTTGATAGCTAAAAGATCTTAATATTGACACAGCCTACAGTCAGCCCAAAAGGAACACAGAACAGTTATTTTGGCTAGAGAAGCCAAACATGCCCTGATATGGAACAATCTGCTTAAGTCTTCTGCATGCTGTTGGCAACGAGGGAATAACAAGCCTTAATTATTCAAATACCAAAGCAATAAAACTTGACCTTTTTTTGTAATGTATAGCAATTGTAGATTTTAGATAGAAAATAGAAAAAGCAAACACTGCTTTTCTACATGACACCTTCCATTTTTCCAGAAAGAGGTCCTTCACTGTATTTGCTCTGCTGGCAGCAGAGACCCCATCTCTGCCTACATTCTCCTTGACACTACAGTCTCCATTTATGCACAGCAAGTGCAAGCCAAACCAGAGGTGGATTATCTTATCCAGTCTGAGCTAATCTTAAGTAGGAAATGTGGTATCTATCAGGGCAAAGTAAAAAAAATGTCCTATAAATAAATGGTAAGGCTTTCAGCTGAATGTGAGAAATATTTTAAGAGACATGCTGAAAGCTGCAAAACTTTGCTGCTCCACCACCACAACCATACCTGTCTTTTGGTCACAGTGCCATCCACAGGATCTATGTACTCAAAGCTGTCTGTTCTTTCCACACTGTAGATACTGCTGCCCACAGCAAACTGCTGATGGCTGAATGACTTGTCAGTGATCAAAGCTTCCAGGTCTCTCATTATGAAATACGCTGTTCTGGGTTCCAATGCTTCATAATCAAACCTTGCATGTATATAGAAAAGTAGAAATAAAAAGTAAGTTCACCACAGCTTAGAAGACAATTATTTTTTCACTCAATATACACACAATTAGCAATTTGTTGCTTACTTGAAAAAGTAACAGCAGACTACTGAAGTACTGATTGCAAACTAAACCAGTGCACGCATGCACTCCTGTGCAATCTGCCCATTTTGTATATACACCACAGTTCTAATCTGGCCACCTATTTCTTGAGGCAATAGAGACCATTTGGAAAACATTTTGTGTCTTAAGTAGCATAGAAAACATCATAAAATCATAGCACCACAGAATTACTAAGGTTGGAAAAGACCTCTAAGATCATCTAGTCCAAGCATTCACCTACCACCAGTATTTCCCCACTAAACCATGTCCCTTATTGCAACATGCAAACACTTCTTGAACACCTCCAGGCACAGTGACTCCACCATCTCAATTGGCAGCCCATTCCAGCGCCTGACCACTCTTCAGGGAAAGTTTTTCCTAATATCCAACCTGAACTTTCCCTGGCACAACCTGAGGCCATTACCTCTAGTCCTATCACTAGTTACCCAAGAGAAGAGGCTGTCTCCTATCTCACCACAACCTCCTTTCAGGTAGTTGTACAGGGCAGTAAGGTCCCCCCCAAGTCTCCTCTTCTGCAGACTAAACCTAGCACAGACAGCACTCTGCAATCAAGGACACAGTCAGTGCAGTGCTCTGAAGAAACAGAAATACAAGAAAATTTGCTGCAAGTTTTGAGAAACTGCTGTGTTCCTCCATGATTATACTTATCTGAATTAAACCTATTCTGAAAGAAAGAGAGAGAGAGAGACAGTGGCTAAGGTAAGATCTGTGTTATGTGAACACCAATTAGAATTCACCCTTTTGAGACATTAGTAAAAACAAGTAAATGGATGGATCTTTGGAGGAGTTCTCTCAAGTTCAAAGCAAGCATAAAAACAGTTTTCACTAAAGCATTTTCATGAAAAAGCATGGAGAAACAAATGTATGAGTAAACTTGCTGAGATTTTGACATTTTTCAACACCATGTAACTAGCTACTCCCAGGGATTCCACACGTAATATACTGGAAGTGACATATACATGCAGCTCCCTCAATGTGTGAAGTCTGCTCAGTCAACTGATAAAAAATTGCCACAGAACAGTGGCACTCTGTAGCAGACTTTCATTATGCAGACCTATCAAACACACATCTAAATGTAGCTGAGTGCAGCTGATCAAGCCTTGTTTGTAGCAGAATTGACCCACTGACTGCATAATTTCCTGTGCCGTTTCTTCATTTTTCTCACCTGCAGTAGTAGTGTCGACCAAACTTTGCCCAGTGATCCCTGACGATTTCTTCTACGCTCTGCTTTCGAGCTGCTAGGATTGAAAGCCAAACTAGAACAGCCCATAGTCCATCTTTCTCTCGAAGGTGATCAGACCCTAAAGAGAGATATGTAAAGCACATTATTTGATATCACTGTGTATAAGAAAACAAGCTAAGAGGCTGAGCAAATGTCTCATTTAACTTGTACATCACATAACAGTTAGCAGAAAGGTACTGACTTCCACAGCTTTGGTAGCTCTCAGAGTGACAACTGGAATTCAGTTTTACGTATGACAAAGTCTATACTCCTAACGTTAAATAAAAAATATACACAAGTACTTGGATAGAAGCTTTAGTAGTAGAAACACACTTTTAATCATTATTCTAGCTTGCTGACATATAGGGTGTTTCCACACTTCTGGTACTGTTTCCCAGAACTGGGCAAGACATGCAGCTTCCTGGCCATGAGTGGTCTGTGTTATGTGAGTCAAGTTCAAGAGCATCTCCCTGTCTGCACAGATGTTTATCCGTCAAGCTGTGGTGAAGAAGGAGTTTTCCCATTCCACGAAAAACATAAATTTCCAGAATACTTATAACCTTCCATCAGTACAAATAAATAAAACATTTTAAAAAAAAGCATGATAAATAGCATCTGGAGAAAAAAAAAAGCAGAAAAGAGAACTTTTTTCCATTTCTGACTTCCTCCTTACCTTTCAGAGATATAAATGTTTGAATGCTCAGCCCTACACTCCTTCCTAGTTTCTTGTTCATGAAGACACAAATTGATACAAAGGAAACTAAGAATAATTTTTGAAAATCCCACAGGATTTAGGACACATTCAGAGATACAGGAAGCATTAATTCAAGTCTACTATTTGAATTCAAGTGAGCATGGACTTGAATTGGCAACTTCCATATACAAAACCAAAAGTACAACTTGGAGTAATGGCCTGCTTTGCAATAGACACATAACTTAGCTGGACTGGAAACGTTCCTATGAAGGTAAACTCTGTTAAAACAGTAATGTATCAAAACAGCAGAAAGTTTCAATATAATTATCATTTCATAACCAAAGAGTATTCCATATGAAGGACCCTGGTCACCTCAGCAAGCACTCTCTCTTTTTTGATAATTTAGAGCAAGTTTTTATGGCAGTCTGTACCTAATGTAGCTGAACATTTCTGAAAATCAATAGAAAGTAAGATCCGAGACACTTGACACTTAGTAGATACAGGAAGATGACTACTTCAATTAATAGACTCAAGAAACTTGGCATGTCGTATCTGTGGCCATTGCTCTGGCATATTAACACCAGATTTGGTTGAAGTTCTTTAGTTGCATTCAGTTATTGTTTTCTGTTCACACAGTATAGAAATCCTGGGTACAAGAAAATGCATTAAGTCACAAGTTTTTGTTTGTTTTTTCTTCCTTCATGAATTGCTGACCAATAGTTTGACTCTCCTACAAATTACTTAGCAAAAAATCCTCTGAAGAGAAATCAGAAAGGCTTTTGTTTCAAAATCTGTTGCATGATATATTCTCCTTCATCAAATATAAAAACTCTGCTGCATCAAGTCTGCTTTGCAGTTCTGCAGTTTTATATAAAAACCTGCAAGTTCTGCACACACATTTCTCAAAATGGCTGTGTTTTCCTACTGGCAAAGGATCTGGTTCTCGTTATATAAATCGATGCACTGAAGCTGTTAATCCTGTGAAAAATTGTCAAGAGAAAATTAAAGACATAAGGAAAACATTAAGATTTGCCTGGAGCAACTGTGATTTCTGGGGTTAACTCTTGACTTCAATCCTTCAGTTTCTGCTGCTGCCTTTGACTTTCAGTCCATCTTATTGACAGAGAGCAGCAAGTCAAGGTAGCAGCTGCTATTCACACAAATTTGCTAAGTGCCCATCGACCTGGGTTTGCCACAGCTCTGCCTGTAACTTAGGCTCCTTGGCTTTTACTCAGCCGTAGAGGTGTAGACCATATCCCCCTTGAATCTAACAGTTAAAAAAAATGACTACAGAGTTAACTATGTGTAAATTACTAATCCAGTACAATTCCAGAACTGCATAAAAATAATTACTAAGAAGTTGTGAAGGGGAAAAATATTTCTAGAAAGCACAAGAAAAAAAGATATATGAAGATTATGCTTGAGTCTGTGAGTTGGGTCCTGTAGAAAACCAGGACACTGAATAGCTCAAATGGGTTTAAGAACTGAGACGGACAGCCACGTTCCTTCATGTTTGCAAAGTAGCTATCATGATACAGAGAATACTTTCTTTCTGCCACTTTTGATCTGTCTTGACCTGTAGTCTGTGAACTGTCCACAACAAAGACAGTCTGCTAATACAGCGCCGAGAGCTATAGCCTAGTCCCCTAGCAGCTGCTATAAAAACAGCAAAAGCTTACTTTGTTCCCTGGTTCAGAGCCTCCGGATGCTATCAAAGCATGGAGTGCTGCCTGATCAGAAGAAAAAGGGCAGAGTTATTTATGAGCCCTTGGAGCTTTGCAAATAGCTTCAGATAAAAAAAGAAAACAAATGTCCCTGAACAGGAAGTCAGCCCTTCAGATAATCAGATCCTCACTTTTTCTACTCCCTCTTCGTGATAACACAGTAGATCAGCTGAAGGATGCCTTCCACAGAAATACCAACAATCTGGTCTACAGATAACAAAATCAGCTTTGCCCATATGCAAAGCAGATGGCATGATCCTGCTTCTTCCTAGATAATGTTGCCAGTGCAGCTCTCTGCCACTGCCACTAAAAGGAAGATGTAGAAGAGAGCTGTCACCTCCCACCAGCACCTGTCATCCCTCTGGTAACAACAGGAAAAACTGTTAGGCAAGCACAGGTGCAGGGGGTTTTCTGGGTGTCAGAAGCAACTTGGCTACTGCCCATGGCTGGGAGGACAAAAGGGTAGGGAACTGCAGCCTGGCCCTGCTGAATTGTTTTGGGAGCAGGAGCTGGTGAGGGGTCCTGGGCAGGATGGAGGAGACCTGGGATGCTATGCATGGTCCTGGTAACTGTGAACTTGCCCCTGCATTGCTGTTCCTTTTTTCTTAACCTTCCTGGTTCTTCTTATAGCCATTCATTCTTAGCACAGGAAAAGTTAATTCTGCCTAAAAGTCATCTCTACTGATGATACTACCCACAACTTAAATTGCTTAATCTGCTCAAGAGACACTAGCAGCAAGTGGAGATGTGGTAGAGATAAACACTCAAGTGATTTGTTTCAAAGTAAGTGATCACTTACTCTCCCATTGTGCAACGTGCTGCAGACTGCAAGCCATCAAATCACACAGTGAAAGGCACACTACTCAGTCAGCAAAACAGTCAATACATCTTGACATGTGTGCAAAGGTCTAAACTTAGCACCGAAGAAAATAAACATTTTGATTTAACAAACAGTTTGAGTATGTTTCACTGAACCAAAATGGTCTAGTGAAACATGGACATAAGAATTTTTGGAAAGGTCTCTGAGCCTCGTTTTGGCATGGCTTAAGCTTATAAATCTCTGTGAAGAGGGATGAGTGTACACACGTATCATTCTTCTGATCCATTTAGCAGCTTTGGCGTGTGTTGTGTCCTTGTGTGTCCTTCATAATGACATACAGACTGTTACTCCTCTGGAAAGAAAAAGCATACGAAGAAAGCAATCCAGAGGCAAAAGTCTGTATGGAAAAACCTGTGAACAATCCAACCATTTCAGAATAAAAAAATCAGTGATTTAAAACACTAGCCTAACAGCAACACTAATTCCGTGTTCCCAAGAAATGTCTTGATTCATTATTCTTATTAGAAGGAAAATTGACAACTGGGATTTCTCAGAACTTGTTTATTCCACCTATTATTTTACCAGCTGATCCATTAGTTGGGCTACTATTTGCACGGGTGCATATTTATTAGTTTCATTTACTTTAGTAAATTAAAATCCACTACTACAGCTCTGTTAGTCAACTCTAATTTTCACTTGTTTTATCTTTGTGGGTGTCTTCTCTTTCTCTCTCACACTTACTGTCCGGCTCACATGCTAGAAACACAAGGGAGGAAGCCAGCTCTGTTCAGTTAACAGCGTCTTCCTTCAGTTCATATACCTAATAGCTGTTGTTGTGAATCTGCAGAGGCAGAGTCAGTTTGTGCAAAGTGATCAAATAAAAGGTGCCTCACATTTCACTGAGGGCACTCAGCACTCTCAGGGTAATTCTCATTGATACTTCTGATCGAAAAATGCACAGCATTAATGAATTCCAGACTCTGTGTAAGGAGACAAAACAAAGAACAGTGGAGTCAACACACATTTTTCTAATTATGTTATTGTATTTAATTTGCCACTGGTAAGGAAAATTACAATAAAAGCAAGTACTTTGACAGCTTATTTTTAAGTTAATTTGCCATGTATTTCTCCATATAATAATAACAACAATAAAAGTTATTTTCTACTACTGCAACAGTTAATTGCTATGGTCAGACTCAGAGTAAACAGTCTGGGAAAAACTGTTAGAGCACATTCCCATTCACAACGAAGTACTGAGACAGGCTTAAACTGAAGTAGTCTTGAGAGTCAGTAGCCTGAGAAACGAGTAAAATCAAGAAAAAATGTTCACATGATTTTTTTTTTTTCTGATACTGTCAAGCCGTTGGGCATGCAGGCTTTCTTTTATATGTCTCATTTATTCTTTACCTGAGAAGAGTTCCAAATTTGACAGACAATGAGCTTCGAGGACCATATATAAGAAGAAAATGTAATTGCTTTTCCCTAAATCAGCCAGTTCTGTCTAGCATACTGCACTCTGTAAATGCAGTTTTAAAACAAATGTGAGACTGAAGCATGTATATAAACCCACAGTAGAACATTCTGTCTGCAGTTTGAGCCTTACAAATTTATCCTCCAGTGATTTGAATCTTGGTGATATTTTAGGCAAATGGAGTTTTGCGATACTGGAACAGATAAGACCATACAGCTCTTTAAAGGCTTTCATTATTTTCAGAACCAGATCATCTTTATATTCTGCACTAGTTCTTCTTTCACATAATCTTGCAGGAGAAAGCAGTTGGTGTTAAAGGCATCTGGAAATTTGGAGATGGAGCATGCAAGTTCATGAAAGATACATCAGTTACTGAAGTGGCTTAAACTGCAAAAAGATAAATCAACCACACAGCTCTCTGAATCCTGATTAATTCTTTGCTGATGAAATTTAGAAACTAATTGCTGCTGCAGATGCCCTTCTCTGAACTGTGTCCTAAGCATTAGTCATAGAACCAGAAAGCTACTAACCTCATCCGACAAGCTCCCCACACGACTACAAAAATGGAAGAAGATTTTAAAGCACTGGTTGAGCTCCAAGATCAGCTGCCAGAAAACAAGTCTGGGAAACGCAGCACTAAGGATGTTTTCAAAATCTTTTGTCCTTTTATAGCAGAAAATCTGCTTTTATTTATTTGCCAGTGCAAAATCCCTTATATTGTAAGACTAAAGCTCTGTACTGTTTGGAAATTCCAGCTGGGCTGGATTACCTGGGTATACAACCAATCAGTCTCCAGTGCTGCATGAGTAGTTTGACGGTAGAATGTGGATGTGTACATCTCCATTCTCCTGCACAGAACAATAATTTTCCCACTCTGATCTGCTATATGGTGTATTTCTTGAAAACTTCTGCACTGAAAACTAAAATGTGTCATTCCAGTTCCCTAAATAGCTGTGATGGAAAGTTGTAAAATCTACCCAAATGCCCAATACTGGCAGAAACCTGTGAAGGTCGCGCAGCTCTTAGGACATTACTAAAAGGTTCACAATAAAGTAAATATTTAATGCTAAAAACAGCTCACATTGCTGAAGTAGTGGTCATCTACACACCAGCCTGTTTTACTAATAAACCTCCTGGCATATGCAGTCTTTCCAGGCAGCTGCACAGAACTGAAAGATGATAAGAAAATTGAGGCAAAGAGAAAAACAAACTTTAGATATCACTGTAATTGCCGTGTAGGCTCTGCCACAGTTGATTTACACAAAAACTACCTACACATTGGCGCAATGCTCCAAGTGGTCTGCATGCCAATAGGCTGGAATCTCAATAGTTCATACTACTGTTCAAATGGCATTGTCAAAAATGGGAGGCCAGGAGGCTTTCTAAACTGCCAATGAAGTTCTTTAGGTACTAGGAAGCTGATCAGAGTGTACCAAGATGCACAGGTCCTGTGTTCCTGTAGAGCAGCTCTCTCCACAGCGGCTACCAATATGTTGTTCAAGGACCATTACAACTCACAAGAGACAGAATTTATTGGAAATATTAAGAATTAATGATGGGATAGGACAATCAGATTAAAACAGGAATACAGAGAGTGCAAGGAATGCAGAGATGGCTGTGAGGTCAGGAGGTGAGAGTTGCAAAATCAGAATAGAAGCTACAGTACAAAATATTGTGGTTTGGGACTTTACAGAAAGATGGAAGTGAAGGGAAAAAGTCAAGGGCAGGGAGAGAGGGGAGTTACAGTCGCTTACTTTCAAGAACAGGCAAACTCCATAGGCCCTTCCTTTATCTCTGATAGCCCGTCTTCCCCCACTCCAACAAGCCTCTGCTACTTCGGTTAATAAAGAAATAAGGTCAACACAAGTTGTAACATCCTCAGTATTTCAGTAGGTCAATCTCAGAAACCATTTCTCTTTATCTCTATATGGCTGATCTGCAGGAAGATCAGTATAACTGATACTTTGGAAGACCTGAACATACACATAGATACAGATTAAGTCTTTTCAAGGTGCCAGTGAAATTTGATATTTGGTCTTTTTCATGCAATAGGACACGCTACACTCAGTTGGCTAGGGCATCCAGATGTACTTCAGTCTGTGGGAGCTCACCATCATACTCCCACAGGCTAATTCCAATCACAAATCACATTTTTCTCTTCCTACAGCCTGAAAGTGAAAATAGGGTTGCTCATTTTCAAATAATTTAGGTGCTAATGATGTCCTGTTGATGTCTGAAGAGCCACATAACTTTCATGGAAATGACCACCTTTAGATATACACGCAAGAGAAACTTTAATATCCGTTGAGGAGTAAAGAATTGACCTAGTGAAAAAACATCAAAAACCACCTGTCTGGTTCAGAACTCTCACAGGCAAACAGAGATGCAGTCTAACAGCATATAACGGCAAATGACAGTATGTTCTGAGAGATGCAAGATCTTCTGAAACTGCCTCCCTTGCCAAGCTAAAACTGTCAATCTTGCAGAAGACCCTCACAAAAAACCTATCCGATGCAGTACCGTACTGTGCCAGACACAGCCGTCAAGCCAAGGCAACCAGGTACTTAGTAATGGGACAGTAGTTCACAATCAGAACAGAAAGCAAAACACACATTCTTTACTTATTCTTAGACGCCCAAAGAAAACTAATGTATTCTTGTTTTTTTTATCACAGCCCAGGCAGCTCAGATTTATCTTTCTGCATTCTGTTGTTTGACTGGTTCTTGGGACAGATAAAGGAGAAATACTTAGGGAGAACAGGTGTTGATATGCAGCTGAATTTATTCTAGTCATGACTTTATCACTATCTGGCTTTCCAGTATTTGTAATGTTCTAAAAAAGGGATGTGTGTAACAGGTTTGATTAGGCATAACAATCCTCACTTTGTACACTGATTCATGTTAGGAAAAACAGAAGTCTGCAAGAACCATGCAAATACAGGCAACATCCCTCCAAATGCCATCGCAGTCCATAAAAAATACTATTACAGTGGAAGTAAAGACATCCTTCCACACAACACAGAATACAGTGGCAGATGCCTTCAAAGGTTGTTAGAGTAGTAGTAAGATTGCCTATGGCCTTGCAACATCCATTTTTCACATTTTTCATACTTCAAGGTATATGGACAGCAGTGACTATTAGACGCCCAAAATAAGAAAAGGTGACAGTCCTTTGTTCAAGCACAAGATAATTTGCTGAATTTTTTTATTATTATTATTTTTTGGCTTTGACTTGATGTACCTTGGAAAAGTACTGTCATTAAAAGTCTCCGGAAATGTCTGATTGCATACTACTTACCAGTGCCAAAGCTTTCCTCCCCACAGAGCGAGCAACGTCCAGAATCCATGAGATTGGAAAAATATCTCCATCCTGTTGGTGTTTCATACACAGGAACCTTCATTACTTTTGCCACTCTGTAAAAGACACAGTAAAACACCACACATTTAAGAAAGTGCCTTTTTTTTTTTTTTTAAAACACATAGCTTGAGATCAGTCAAGGAATATGCTAGGTTTTGCTGTGTCTCCTAACAGCTGAGCTATAAAACAAAACAAAACAGATCAACAGCACCATTCAAAACTGATCATTCTCTCAGAACTTGGTGTCAACAAGATCCTTGATAAGTTTACACACTATGGTACTTTGGAAAAGGTAGGAGCCTCAGCCAAACAGGCTTTACCGGTGTATTTCCTTTGTTACTGAGCCAGACTGAGTTATGTGTACAGTTCTGTTATATTAATGCTTTCTTGAAAGTTTGATCACTACGTTGAAGTACTTTCCTTTACAAAACGTAGGAAGCCAACAACGATACGCTACGAAGAAGCTTCTGTTCATGTGTTCAAAGCCAAGCCAGTACATGAGAGTTTTCAAGGCACAACATCTCCTCTAAAAAAGCATTTACGATTCTTTAATAAGCTGGATGTGCAATCCTCTTTAAGGAGCCCCCTTTAAGCTAAGGATTTACACAGACTGACTATTACCATTCCTGCTGATTCTTGCTCTCACTGCATTTTCAGTCAACTGCTTTTTAATATGAAAAATAAGACTTGAGGAACTGTCAAACAATCTAATTGACAAGGACCTTTCACAGAAGAATAACTGAGATGATTTACATAGGTTACTCCTAAAGTAATGCCTCCTATTTATTCTCATGGAAATTACAACAGACACAAAGAACACAAGAACACTATTCAATAGAGTAAATTTCCAGCCATAAAACACTGTTTCTCAACACAGTCACCACCATTAGCTATGCATTTTCACCAGCAATGAACAACGTCCTGCATGGCAAACCTGTAAAAATCTGCCCCACTGTCAGTGTCACCTTTGCTGAAACACACTACCCACCACGTCACTGTGCTCACATCCATTGTTTGATCTCCAGAAATATTCAACAAGCACTGGTAAATGTCAGTGGGTGCGATATTTTCCACACAGAGGAATACAATTCCACACCTCTGCTTCATATGCAGACATTATTTCATCAAACTGCCCCACTACTGCTGCCTGTTAAACAGCATATATATAACAGAATATTGGTGGGAAGGTTCAATCTCTACTGTCGTACCACCAATATCCGCCTCTGATATCATGGACTGACATAATTATAATACAGGAGACGTTACTTTCAGAGCAGCCCTCATACTTAATTTTAACTACAGTCAAGCCGAGACAAAGTAGACCAGGTGGGATTCAACCTGCTTAACACAATCCAGCTAGAATTTACAAGTCAAGGCTCAAGCAGTCACCTCTGATCAATAGAGAGAGACCTGTTTCCAGAATGACCACTGCTCTTTTTTAAAGCAGGTACATATTGAGGTAGACAGGATGACCCTTCCAAATGTGCAAATACTGACCCTTTTGAAACCTGAAAGTTCAGCCTTTCAGAATTATCTGCAAAATCTTTAATTTATAAATCAGTGCTGTCTCCAAATCCACTTTTTTTTTTTTCCATTCAATAAAGATCCATTGCTATCTAAATCTCCTATTCACCCTAGGTGTTTATATTTGTATTATACGTTATATGTAAAAAGGGTGTTGTATAAATGAAATCAAATAAGAATTGCTGATACTTATTTGAAAAGAGTTAGAAAGAAGTACATAGAGTAAAAACATATTAATGTGTTTAATCTTGAACCTGTGTTTCATGTCTCGAATGTATACCTTAGTGTGTTCATACAGCACCAGCTGTATTTTTAGGCCTTAGATATACCACTGCGTAACAGATGTCATACAGTGCAGAGCTTAACAGGTTTATAGTTGGCTCTGCAAAAAAGCAAAAACATAAAGGGATTTAATCTCTATGTGGCAGTAAGTGCAGGCTGGGAAAGGGACCATACAGCCAAAAAGTAGAAAACAATCCAAAAGAAAACAATGGTTAACATGCTGGAAGAGCAAACCCAATTCTCTTGAGGTAGCCTAACAATACACCACAAATATCTCTGTTTGCAGAAATGTTCCAATATCCTGGTGCTGTTTTAGGAGAAGGAAATCCCTTCCCTTTCACTTTTCTGAATTGCTTTACTTTGGGAGCAAATAGACTCAGGTGGACCTGTTCTGACGAGCACAAAAGGCTTTCAGGATCTGTTAAGCTTGTCCAAAGTTTTCTGCCTATTAGGCCAGCTCTGAAAATACACATGATGATCCTGTTGGTATTGGGTTTATTTTAGACTAAGCCTTTCAAGCAAACAAACATAATATACATATAAACACATAAAGCTTACAGTGAAATACAAGGTTATTTCTTGCAATTTTTTTCTTGTTTTTGATCTTGATTCTTAACAGAGTAAATTAGTAGAAGCATCAAATTCAGGTCAACTTTAGCAACTATTTATCAGCAGCCCTGCAGAAAAAGACAGTTGCATCATGTCATGCAAGAAGTCCCAAGTTTGAGTAGATAAGGGACTTGACAGTACACCATTCCAAGTAAAAACAATTTCCGCTCTGAGTTGTGCCCAGAGAAGATTCACTTTCTGCTCTATGTCTGTTTTCACCCTTTGGACTGTCATTTCTTTGAGCAAAGAGTAGTTCTGTTTTCAAGGCTGTGAAAAACAAAAAGGTTCTACCGCAGCTGAGTAATGCAAACCACAGTAACCTTCACAACAATTTTTTCTTCACCACAAAGCTACGGAAAGGCAATAAACTGTCTGTCTGAACTGTCATTCAAACGTTATCATTATCTAACAGGTTTGGCTTATCATCTCATCCAAGTAGCACGCTAATTGGAGAACATACAGCTCCTTCCCCTGCCCCTTTGCCAACAGGTTTATCCCTGCCCTGCCCATATCTGTGCCTACAGTTTCAGTAATCTGAGAAGAACGTACACTTTAAATATGAAAGCTTTCAAGAGTCACTACCTGCTAGTAACAATTATTGGCAGCACAGAATAAATTTTGGTAAACAAAGGCACAGTCACAATGCATGGATCAATTCAATCAAATCTTCTGCATTTAGATGTACCTCAGAAACACGTAAACCCATCCTAGCATTCAACAGATGCTTTTAGAGACATTGTACTGGCTTCATATCTGCACATAATACTTCATATTCCTGTATTAAATATGTGACATCACTAGACACTGAAGATGAGAGCTGTTTTCCTGTAGCACACTGAAAAATAAGCATCCTCTTCCTTACTGTCATTTTGCTGAAACAAAGAATCACCAGTGGAAATCCAGTAAATACAACATGTACCTTTATGCAGCCTGTAGACGTGTAAGACAAATGGCATGCAGGGGGTTCCCAAAATTCTCAAGGCTGCAGACTAAGAGCAAAAATGTGCCACATCAGATCAAACAAATAACAATGCAAAGTACAGGAAAACACTCTGAGAAGAAGGAGCTGGAAAATTACTACATCTTCAAAGACATGGATAGAAAGCAGAAATTACAGGCGGGGGTACAAGCGGGATTTTAAATTTCATATTCTACTAAGCAAAGAAAAGATTATGGTGAGAACTTCTGGAATATTTAATTCTGCAAGAACAACTGCTGACAAGTCATGCTAAATGTTCTTGTTTTGGATCACAGATCCATAAATCACAATCGATGCTGTTTTTATCAGTGCAGCTTCACAGGACAGCTCAAACAAGTCTGCATATACACAGTTATTTAATTTTCTCTTTAATTTCTCCATGTCAAAAGTGGGAGACTGAGTTCTGTGATCCCTAAATTTTGGGGAAATGGCTTAAAGTCAAGGGGTTACAATAAAGTTTTCCTTGTCTATATGAGATCCCTTGGTCAGGTACGATACCATCTCTCTCAGAACGTGAATTTTGGAACTGATCCCGAAAAGAGATTGTAACTTGAAGAGGTTGTGGACACACTGCCTACCTCATGTGAGGGAATTTTTTATGTCCTTGTATGTACTGTGTCTCATCATCAAGGTACTGATGCAGCAGTGCTCCTTTAGGGACAATACCTAAGCCTCTGAGTTCCATGGGTGTAGGCGTCAGCTGTCAAAAGGCCTGGTCAGAATGTATTTCCTGAGCAACCCAAGAAGACTGGAAGAAATTATGCCATATGAGTAGGTTCATTTTCCTGGTCTCTTTGAGCAGAGGCACTGTATTTATGTCTAACCACACAGTCAATATACCTGTGTTTATATGTTCTGTGAGTATGAACAATGCAGAAGGAATACAGCAATCCATGGGCATTCTGGCTCTTATCAACTCAGACATTTAATGGGACTAACTTCAAACGGTATTCCTGCTTGCTTTCTCTCAGCGTAAGCGCTCACTACATGAATGAGAATACATGGTAGAGTTTCTCGTGCCTTCTGCTGCACTGAGTAGCTCTTGCTAGAGAGGACACAGGATATTTACACTCAGGCCTAAACTGCAGGGCTTTCATTTCAATTATTATGTCTGCAGCAGAGCTAAGGGCATTCATGTTCCTAGTATGTAGAAAACCTTCAAAGAATAGTAACACATGCTATTTAAAACAAAGAAAAAAAAAAAAGAAAGAAAGAAAAAGGCAGCAGCAGCTGCTCTTACATGGGGAGATAATAAAGTGAGTTAAAGTAACTGTATGGTTATGTAGCTACACTTACTCCTCTACTCTCATTTTTATTTTGAAGAGCTATACTACTTCCTATACTTGTCCACTTTTTATAAAAGCATTAGAACACACATAGTGCAACTACAAAAAGCAGCTTGAGCTGTTTCAACACCAGAAAATAGCATTGTTAAGTACAACTGTTAAGTCGATTCTTAGGCTCTGCACCAAAGCATGAGCTGGCAATCTCATAATAGAGTTAAAAATGAAAACAATGACAAAATTCACAATGAAGATCAGGACTTCTGAAAATTTCCTGTCATAAAAAAAAGAACAGTTAATTCTGAAACTGTTTCTGAAAGCCTTAAGAGGCTGATATGGAAAATCCACCTGTTCCGAAGCAGACAACTGCACAGCTTACCTTACAGATACACAGATTGACAGACATATGTATGCAGATCACCTAATTAGGAAAATACAGGGTACAGGCCTCTGGATTCTGTTTTGTCAAGGAACATATTATCCTGCTTAAACTGTGTAAAAAAGTAACTTCTCGCTGAAAAATATATACATTTAAAAGGGTTAAAGGAATATCCTTGTAAAACTGTTTTCCATCCACAGCAGACAACAGATTATAAAGTGGACCTCAACAGTATCTATCAGTCTCTGTACATCTGTAAGTCACTGCAGTTTTGTAAAAACAAGATACCACTTATTGCAGTGGAATAACTGTCATGTTCACAAAAGTCAGAGGAGGGTTTGCTCCAGCCTGTTAACTACATTGCCACAAAAGGACCTGATGAATACCTGTCATTCAGATACAACACATGGCTTTTGGCAAGCTGACTTTTTTGTGCACAGTTAAACTTTTATTACTTCTGAGAATAAATCAGTCAATCAAACAAAATGGTCCTGCCAGAACCATGACACCCATTCACTGCAAAGATAAAGGTCACAACAATGAGGGGAAGGGCTTTCTTTCACAACTCTCATGAGCAGTAAATGACTGGCTAGAGTTTTGTGCTGTAGGTGAAATGCTGCCTAGGGTAAACTGCAGCACTGCACCCACTGGCGTCTTAGTGGGAAAAAGAATGGGAGATTGTAATGAAAGAAACACGAAAGTGGCTACTGCATGTCTTCCTCTCATCCTCCACCACTTGCAGGTGTGAACTGCACGTGCTAAACAAGCTCACAGACACCTGAGTGAGCAGATCTCAAAATACAGACTGGTGTTTCATAGACTCATTTTTTTCCACCCTGCTCCTCTCTACATATCCGGTGCTGAGGTAGACAAGGAGGCAGCAAAGAGTCCAATTCTGCAGAAGGATAAGCACTCTGAGCACTTAAGGCAACAGAAATCAAAGGAATCTGAGAGGCAGAAGTATGGGTCACTGTAGGAAAGTATGTAGTAGTGCAGTTCCTCAGAAGATCACTGTAACTGCTTCTTTCAGAGGTACAGGCTATAGAAGAAAAAGGTTTCACAATGGGTCTTCTAAACCTCACTATTAGCCACTGAGGTAGACAATGTTATGTAATCTCCAGCTACTCAGAAACCTAATTCAATTAAGGCCTAAGGCATACTTTATTTTAAAGCCTATGCTTTGACTGAAACTAAGAAAACCATTTTTTCTTCCAACTTCTGTAGTCTTTCTTCTCCAAAAAAAATGAAAATATTTAAGTAAGGATGTGTACTTGGTTTATCGATAAAATAATTTCTCTAGCTGAAAATAACAGTCTTGGTACAGTCTAGCCTTGGCAAAAAAAAAAAAAAAAAAAAAA
>PPHD01001356.1:30018-44060 GCA_002909625.1 Bambusicola thoracicus
AAAAGAAAAAAAGAAAAAAAGCAATGTTTATTTGATATTTTATGAAGTTAAATGATTCAAAATGTCTGTAACACTCTTCACAATCCTGGGATCAAAATAACCGGCTTACACTTTCCTACATCAATTTTTCTTTCCTTCTATTACAGATTCTTCTTCTTCTCATACTGTATTGTACAGCCTTTGTTGTAATGAACTTAAGAGTACTTGCAATCAGACCCTAAATTTGATTCTTTTGGAGTACTGAGATAACATACAAAACCGAACACGTATCACATCCTCACACTTCCTTTTCCATCCAATATTTGCATTCATCACTTCATTTTCTCTCCAACATTCATAATTCATAATAGTTGAGGATTTTTTTTATATTCAGCATTTTTTTTATCTTCCTTGAAAATGCAGACAAAACATTGTTTTATCTGCCACAAGGTCCCTGTTCCATTCTCACTGCATGATGTTTCCACTTACTCTGTGTTCTCAACACAGTAATGCTGAAAGTCTCCTTGCAACTTCATTTCTCATCTCTAGAAGTTTAATAATTGGTCACCTTTGGTGACTTCTATTATTATGATTTTTCAGGGTGCAGGAGTTGTGAACTAAACAGTCTTAATCTTCTTCAGCCTGATCAGTAAGTCACCCGTTTTTCTTTTTAACAGTGAAACTCCTAGCAGTCTGTGAGAAATTCACAGCAGTAGCAATGACAGTACCAGCACTGGCACCAGCTATAATATGAAATAGATGTTCTCCTTCTGGATGTTTTCATTCTGTCTGCACCACCTTCCCATAAAAGGCTTCAACTGCATATTGTGCAAGGAGCAGAACTAAAACAACAGTCATCCCCCTTTTATGGTCAAGTATTATGGTGTTACCCTCTCACAGTCTTTAATTTATTAAGCAAAAAGCAGAGGAATGCTAAGTGCTCGAACATAACAGAGATAACCAGAACATCCCACTAAGATATGACGGTTGGCAGAGGGGCTATCAGGAGAACAAGGCAGAAAAAAAAAAAATATATACTTAGAAGAGAGCAATTTTCCTTCTCACAGAGGATTACAGTAATAGAAAATGACAAATAAAAAGCACGTGGAGACACCTCAGCTACAAATGGCCTCCCCACCTCTGAAAAGTTTTATCTGTAAAATGATTCTGCAAATGGACTAAAAGTACACTGAAGTAAGGTCTGGTCTCTGGAATAGCTTCTGTCTCGAAAATGGGCAATTTCAGGTGGATTTTCTTGCCTGACAATAGTTCTGAGGATGGTTACAGATTACTAGTAAGTGCAGAAATCACATCCTTATTAAATGTGATTTGGGACAATTTGAATTCCCTTTCTATCAATGGGGCTTCATGGAACTCATTCAACACCAAGCGCAGTGCCAGCTCTCTGTTTCAGTATTCTCTCCTGCCTCTTAGACTCACATTGGCCTTTCCCTGTTTAAATGCTTTCAACAGCACAAACTAAAAATTACCCCAGCAGAAAGACCAACTCATATAAACACTACCTACCTTTCTCATGCCTTGTAACGCAGCAACCACACACACCAGGATCTTATTTGAGCTACATGGAACACATTCATTTTCAGCACAATCACCATTATACTACATAGACATGAACTACTGCATGGAAAGTCAGACCCTTGGCTTTAAATTCCTAAAGAGCAAACAAATTAAAAATTTAGTGTCTCACTGTGGGTCATTCATGTTCACTGGATTTTACTGACCTCCGTATAAACAGACTTGAGAAGGCTTGCAACACTTAAAGAAGAGTTAAGAAACACTCATCAGGGAACTCAGACTCTGAAATGCACAGTTGGGCCCTGAAGTCATTTACATTCCTTGTTGCCACCTATAGGCCACGGTATGAACTCACAGTTTAATATTTCCAGTGACAACACAATCTGCTTGTACAGACATTTGGTAACACCTTAGACAATATTACAAGACCCTTGTGCAGACAAACAAAACAAAGGCAAAACCAGCAGTTTTTGAAGCACAAGACCCTTCACAAAACAACGGTAAACTAATCTATGCCCCAAAAAGCCAACAGGCTATTTTGTGATTCAATCACAGGTGGTAAAAGTTCACTCTTGTGTAACTATGCACTGCTGAAGCGAAATGCATTTTCACACAGGCTAGCAGCCGCAGCACAGCTCTACTTCAAAAGTCTGCAAAAGCACTGCAGAAAGCCTCTGCTTTTTCTCTGCTATTCAGGAAGAAAAAGGTCAAAGCAAACAGCCAGCAGAGCTCATTGCTTTACCTTCAGAACTGATGTGATAATCCCGTCCACTCCGGACAGTATGTACAGGGACAGTTTTTATGGACACTGTACTTCAGTCCTAATTTGCTTGGAGTGAAACACAACTGATGTAGAATTAACTGATGGCAAGGCACAGTAAGTGCACCTTTAATGTATAAAATAAGGAGCTCAATCTTTTCACCTCATGTTCACAAGTGCTGCAAGTAGGTTATTGTTGTAGCAACCAAGATAAGAAATTACTACCAGTAAAACTACCAGTAGTGCCAGTTTACATATATATTGTCACAATGAGATTGTTACCTCTTCCAACTTGTGGTTTAGGAGACTATGAGGAACTGAAGTATCTTTTTACGAGAAGTTAAATCTATTTAAAGAAATTGTGCTGAAGGAGGCCTCAGTGGTTTAGCTTTTAAGGTCTTTAGTTTAGTTTAGCCTTTCCAACCTTGTGATTTTATGATTTTATGATTTGGTTCTAAGTTCCCTTGCCAAGTACTGATGACAGCAAAGAGTCCTAGCAGTAAGATTCCAGAGGAGACAAAAGCTCTCTGAACAGCTGTGTGCTTAATTCAATTTAATCAGAGTTTCTACATACATAAACTGCCTAAGTTTCCATCTTCTTGAGGATGTACAACATAGAAGAAATTCTACCAAGAAACACTGTACTTTCTCAGAAATTCCTCCTTCAGACAGGAAACTGGCCAATGAACCTGTAACATCTGCTCCTGCTCAGCCCAGCTATCCTGGTAAGGACAGCGCTGTCAGCAGAAAATCACTGTAGCTCAGAGTACAAAACACACCATTCTTTGCAGTCTCCAGACACCCTCCAAAATCTCCTCTGTCAGCTTTTAAAAAAATCTCAGCCTCTGATAGGTTTTAGCACAGAGCAAACGTTCATTAAAAAAAAAAAAAATCAGAAATGGACACAATTGCCCGAATGCAGACATTTGTCTAATCAGAATAAGATAAGAACAAATAAATGCTGACCTGGTGGTGCTTGCTGTGAGCACAGTCACTTCAAACTGCTTTCAAATGTAGAATTCTACAGTAATGAATGCAGGTCAAGAGAAAAAAAATCATGCCTGCCTTTTTCAAGAGTAAAGTTGATTTAATCACAGTGAGAAACATTTCACTATAAAATAAGTATTTGTACTGTTCCTGCAGGCACTGTGGAATCAGGCCAAATGTGAATTCACACCTAACTGCTAGAAGCAATCCTCAGTCACTCTTTACTAAGAATTGGTTAATTGAAAAAATCTGTTTTGAAGCTATTCATAATTTCACCTATTTTGAACTCCTTATCATGGCCTACACCTTCCTTTCCCTTCTCCCCTACTGAATGTTAAAAGTCAGATTGAATGCACAGTGTTTAAAATTAAATCCAGACTATCAGTCTGAACGTCTATATCTGGACTGAGTTTGCTAACAGCAAGATTTTACTCTTAGAATTTATACTAGTGTCCTTCCCTGTTAAGTATGAGGAAAAGCAGTCCTGACAGGACAAGAAACAAGGAAGAAGACCAGAAACAAGTCTGCAGTATTTCTCAGGTACAGCTCCACAAAACTCACAGTCCAAGTTTTACTGAGTGGAGAGGACTAAAGTGATATAAGTTTTGCTGGGCCCCCACTAACCATAGGCAGCACTGATGGCTCAACTGATAATGAAGCATATTGTGCACACAGCACCGTTCAGTGATCTCTAGCCTCACAGTGAGGAAGCTTATCTGTTATGCAGGAAGCAATCTGGTCCCATCATTGTGTCACTGACGTTCTTTGGTCTCCTTCACAGCACAGCTTTGGTGCTTCGTTAGCACAAACACACACACAGTGGGACTCTAGACAGAATATCTGCCCTGCCCTGTGTTCTACCATGTAGGCATATGGGCTTACTCAAGCTTCCATGGAAAATGTTGCGTGATGTCAGCACAGTACAGGCTTTTCTGAATATTTCGAGACGGAGCACTGTCCAGAAACTTCACGGGCCTTACATGATTTCAAACTACAGCACTGTCTGTGGAAAAACAACCCAGTTTTCTGAGCTATGTTTCTCCTCCACCTTCCAAATCTTCTCAGCCCTGTTCAAGCATACCACCCATGCTGAGATTTATGAAGAGAAGAAACCTGGGAGGCTTGTGCTAAGAGAACGCTGACCCAGTCACACTGCAACTTAAATATCTTCTTTACAGGACAAGTGTTTTATACAAGGGCTCTGAGCCAAACAGTAATGAGGATAGCACATAATAAAATGGGGGAAAAGATAAAACACTGAAGTAATGGAAAAACTAGTACTTTGTGAAATTTTTCTTTCTTCTATATTATTTTAATATACATACTAAAATAACCTTTCATGTTTCCATTTAAATCTCTGGGGTTTCATGCAAACCTTAAAGTAAAGCGTGCACTCTAGTATTCTGTTGGGCTGATGCCAAAAGGTAAAGGTCAACTGCTTTCCTTTATTGAGTTTCAAGCACCCTTTAAAAACCAAGACTAGTTACTTGTTCTGCAGGACCTGTTTCCGCACCCACTAACAAATCCAGCACCTTGCAGACAGAAATACTGCTCCTCACGAAGAGAAAAAAAAAACACAACAACTGATGCCAAGGTGGATAGGTCTGTGTAAATAAAGATAAGTTCAAATGTTTATTATTTTAAGTACTTCCAATGCACAAAAATGGCTGCGTTCATCCTCTTGCTCCTCACTTCTCCTCATTGTGCACATTCATACAGAAAAACAGGATGCTGTGAACACACCCAATAAAGAACCCCAACAATTCTTTAGTTTAACTAAAAAAATTGAGATGTTTGTATGTGCTGAAAGTAGATACTGCATGTGTTCCCCCAACCCAGATCCTGCAGGCCGTTCTATTTTCTGTAACCAGAAGTACCAATTACATGTGACAAAATTTAACCCTCTACTCATCAGATGTGACATAATTTAACCCTCTGCTTCATCAGCTAGAATAGCTTCACCAGCTATCAGTAAGTACTACCAAAAAAATCATAGCTGAGACAGCCTCCAAAGCTTGAGGAAGGAAGGACAGCTTTTCAGGTCCACATGGTGAAAGAAAACCTTTCAGAATTAACATTTAATGAATGTTAAGAGGCTATATTTGTCCCCTCAGTCTCTATCCACACAGATTCACCTCATTCACTGCAAAATGCCAGCAGCCTCCCAGGTCAAAGGGAGATGTTCAAAAGATCCTAAACATAATCTATGACCAAGGTCATTTCCTATCAGGAGAAACTTGTTACATGTATTTTATAGTTACTCTCCAGATTTTGCAGGCCTCTGAAACCACCCATACAAAGCAAGGAAGTGATCATACATGCTACAGGAGACACAAAGCATGCAGTGAGTCTACCCATATGAAGAACAAGATGAGTTATGAGAGAAAAAAAATGACACTTAATGATATCTTAATCATGCTACCTTGCACTGAGGAGTCTACTCACAGACAGTGTTCTGTCAGTTTCAGGGCAGGGTCGACAGGCAAATTTCACTACCTACAATCACAATATTTGTAGTGGTGTTGGAGGCAAAAAATACCCAAAGCATGGGGCTGCACTCTCACTCCACCTAGATGGAAAGCACATCATAAAAACTGAAAGAAAATATGAAAAACCTGAAGAAAATTTTAACAAGGAGCAAATGATAATCCCTGAAAATCCCATAAAGATTATGAATTACAGTGGTTATGGATGTCCTTTAACCTGTATAAGCTATAATGATTAGTAATGCTTAAGACATTTCAGTTAAAAGACATACTGGAGTATCAGGAAGATAATGAATAACTTTGTTAGTTGGAGATGGAAATAAATGTCAATTTGCAATAAATGTGTTCAAGAGCACAAAGGAGCAGGGTCCCATGATGCTGAAGTTCTACATATGCCACCTTTTAGATCCACAATACCAACCAAAAGAAAGAAGAAATCCTTAAGGAAAATGTACAGGTTGTGACTTAGTTCACACTAACATTTTGGCAACTTCGTGATGTTGTTTTAAAAAACACTAATTTGGACACCAAATAACACTAACAATAAACAATATTTGGACTCCAAAACCATAATAAAAACCATAATACTAGTGCAGGTTTATCAACAACAAAGCCCATACTTCTCAGAAACACAAGTGAGTGATATTAATTGCTGTAATGATGAAAACATGAAAACTTTTACTAATCTCACAGGCAAATATGCTAGGGTAGAAATTGTTTATGGATTACGCCAGTAAGCTATATATATGGGAAAATATTTATATGCATATTACATGCATGTACACGAAAATGTCATCACTCTGCCTTTGAATTGTGTGTTATTTCCAGGAATCCAACTTTCTGAGTTTGAGAATTTCTGACCAAAATTCTCACAGTAACTAATGTTGCTTTTATCCGTTTCTCTTTGTTAGAAATGCATTGGAAAGCTCTGCACTCCATGCAATCTGCGTAACTCTTTATCACTAAGGGTTTGTTTTCCTCAGTGTGTGGGATGCTAACAGGTGTAGTCAACACAATGTTCCATACCAAATGCTATTCTCATGTTGCTTCAGTCATCTGTTTGAGACTCAAATCTAAGACACGTAATTCCGCACCCTCTTCCGTAAATGTTTTAAGAGTCAACTCCCAAAGGAAGCAAAATCTTCAGAATGGAGAGCCTGCGACTCCTCGCTGTGTGAAAACTTCATTTTCTCCTTCATACCAGACCCAGCAGAATCACTAAAAACAGCTGTTGACATTTACAGTATCTAAATACAGCTGTGACAAAAGCGAGGATAAAGCAAAAGGTAAAAGTTGCTTTGGTAAAGTCAACTAGCAAGTGCCAGTACAAGTACACGATGAGAGATGTGCTTTGGCAGCAGCATAAGCTAACACTATTATGTCTAAAAAAATAATAAAACTGGTTGGCACAGTGCTCAGAGTCCCTGCGAGGTGAAATTGCTCACACACTTACTGTAGATCCACAAAGAATCTGGGGTTTGGTTGCAGATAGGACAGAACACTGCTAAAGAAGTCTAACCATCTGCTAAGCACGTGGCCGTGGTCTCCAGATGCAGTGCAGTAATCCCTGAGGTTATTCATGCCCTTCCTGGCTAAGACACAAAAAAATCTCTTCATTACTATTTCAGCACTCATATGCATATACACAGCTAACTCCTCCTTGTCAATAAAGGAGGGATGGATAGCAATCAGGAACTCCTGGCATTTTCAATGAATCTACATATAACAAATATAAAACTTTTAAAGGTTACATGCTTATTTTAGCCTCCAAATTTTGCCATGGCTTAGGAGGAGAAAGACCATGCCTTGTTCTAGGAAAGACAGAGTCCCCATGCTTATATATTTGTTTTTAATACCACAGCAGAGTGTATTAGACTGTGACTGTCCCATTTCCAGTAGCACGGCCTGATAAGCTCCACTTGGGTTTTATAAAGCAAACTTTTCCCTGGAGAAGAGGATTTACCTTTGAATATCAGACACAAGAGAGCACAAAATGGGACAAATGAATTTTAGTAGTAGATTCTGCCCCATTACAGATCTGGCAAGAATTTCATTTCAAGTGCAACAAAGAAAGATCAGAAGGAGCCATATGGCATGCATGTCACCGGGAAACAAAACAAATCTTGAACAAGGAACAAAGAGTGCTGGAAGTTTCCACTCCCCCACCTTCAAAAAGGGACATTTCCTGTGCTAGCCTAGAGCCCCACATGGGCGCTGCAACAGAAAAAAACTGAGTTTCCAGCAATAAAAGTGATCTATGAAGTCAGAGAGGTAAGTAGAAAATAAACAGGGGGACAAATAGAAGGAAATAAGTTCTCTTATTCAGTCAAAACTGTCAGGGAGAACCTATTTTAAGAGAAAAGAGATGTAATAAATGGAGAAAAGATAGAGGGTCATCTGGTGTTTGCCTCACATGCCTCTACAGATATGTACTGAAGGAAGTCTCAGTAAGGTCATCAACAATTAGGGGCAAGACTGGTGGCTTTTTACAAAAAATACAAAAACCTTATGAGCTAACTACAGTGAAAAGACCCTCCTCTAGTTCAGATTACACACGTGGCCAAATTGTCATTAGCCTGCTTTAGCTCATTTACAGTGAGGTCAGCTGGTTCAAAAGGCAGTGCAGCCTTTTGGGTGTTCATCACCCAAAACACAACACAGATGTGAATACAGCCACAACATCTGACACCAGACTCTGTTATGACAGCAGTTAAAACTGGAGTTTCTGTATTCTGATTTGTCCAAATAATAAAGAAAACAATGGCATTAGGTACTTATCAGATGTCATTGGCTGGTTCCATAGTCTCTTCTTCACCTCACTAGCGCTGCAATACTGCACCCATCCTCTTACTCAGAGTCATCAACAGGATAGCTCAGAAAATGACCAGGAAAAAATAATATTGCAGTTTCTGTAGCTGGATAATCTCTTGGATTTATAAGAGAAAGAAAAAATGAAAGAATCAAAACTAAGATCAAGGTTTTCTACACATCACCTTTTGGTAAACGTGCTAACTACAGGATTGCAGTAGTGCTGGCATACTCATAAGGAAGATCTCTAAACCAAACATGTGACCAAAGCAAGATCAGCTATGAGAAAAGACAACGTTGCTCACTGTGTTTTCCAGACAAGCATTGTAAAACTCCCTTGTTCCCAACTATGCACAGACTCCTGTCCTCTCACCATACAGATCTGTGAAGTGCCTGGTTCCATCTTCTCGACAGCCTCTATGTAGGTACTGGCAGCTTGTATTAGGTCCTGACAACATCTTCACGCTAAATCAATCCAGTGCTCCCACCACTCCTCTTGGGGCTCAGGGTAAAACAATATTGAAAACATGGTGTTGAGAATCTTCTTAAAATGCAAGTAAATGGCATCTGCAGCCCTACTCTTATCAACAGACTTACTCATTTTATCACCTAGAAAATCACATCTCTTTTAGTCTTCTAGTTTAGGTCTATTTTAGTTGCTTCCTAATGATGTCATCAGGATTTGGACTTCCTTACACTATCATTGCTTTTTCTCTCATGCAAACCATTCTGTGTATTTCAGAGACCTAGAATTACTAATTGTTCTACACAGTTTTCACAAAGAAGAAACTACAGTATGCCATAGAAACAGATCTACAGCATGGCTGAGGTTGGCGCAGGCCACAGGATCCCAAGCAGGGACACACAAAGCAGGGTGCCCAGGACCATGTTCTTGCAGCTTCTGAAGGTCTCCAGGGAGGAGATCACAACATCTCTGGGCAGCCTGTACCAGTGCTCCACCACCCACACAGTAAAGAAGTGGTTCTTGATGTTTGGATGGAACCTTCTGTGTTTCAGTCTGTGTTCACTGTCCTGTCACTGGCACCACCAGAAGCAACCCAGTTCTGTCTTCTTTTAACTCAGAATACTAGATTTGGGATATTGGATATTCTTTACACCTGGAATATTCTTATACTGGAAATTGCCACAACAAGAAATACATGTTTCAGTAGTTTTCATATATTCTACCTGTAGAAATGATTTAAATAATTTCATTCTGTCTTGACTGCAGCGTACTGTTTGAAAGCAAAAGCAATTTCTCATATTCACAGTAAACACAGGGCTTCAATGGTAAATTACAAGACTATTAATACTACGAAAGGAAAACTCCATTCTCCTTTAATACTAGGTTCTCCTAAGAGCTCTCTCTCTCACACACACACTCATAACCCTTTTCAGAGCTCTATTCTGATTTTGGAAATACCTTAGTCGTCTTTCACTTCTGCACGGAAGGAAGCAGACAAAAATGTTTCTGCTCCTACAAAATTAAACTGACAGTTCAAGTGACTAAGTCTTAAAGGTCTGTTTTAACAAGGCTCCCAAATGCCTTTAAATCGTGCTAAGTACCCTGGCTCTGTCGCAGTCCTACAGAGACCTCGTTCAAAACCCCCAGAATGTAAAGAACAACTTCCTGTCTTCTTATTTGTAGTCTACGTAACTTAGCAGAACATACATAAGAAGTAGGATTTAAAACACACTGTTCTGAAATTCTGTGCCAGGAGGGTTTTCTTTGACATCAGCAGGAAATTTACCCATGAAGGTCATCCGTTTACAGAAATCCTTTGATGGGAGAGGTCAGTTTTAGGCTGATACCAGCTGTGCTGTCTGGCACAGACGAAACATGTTCAGACACGTTAATCCATGTGGGAGCCTTTGGAGGCTGCATCCCAAAATAAGCCCGTGAAAAAAAAAAAAAAAAAAAAAAAAGGGGGGCATTTATTTTGAACACTCCTTTAGTAGTCATAGTGTCTTCTTCAACTGTCCTACTGAAAAATTTCTCCGAATGTTTAAATTAAATTGCTTTTGGAATTTTTTTCATCAGGATATTTGTAGAAATTCCTAGTGCTTATTCACATTTGTATACATTTTGAGATATAAGACAGATGCAGCACTGAGAGAACTGCTGACCTTCTGTTTCCCAACATCTGCCTGTTGCACAGTGCAAGACTTACTCAGAAAGACGGGCAAAAAGATTGTTTTTCTTAGGTGGTTTTCACATGCTGCACGTTAAGCCCACACACGTGTTTGTTTGTTAAGACTGCAAGTAAACTTACTTCTTAATAAGTCACTCGTGTCTGTAGTGTATGTTTACATCACACCAAAACAGAATATTGTTCTAACCTTGGTGGACAAACTGTGTAAGTAAAATTCACGGTCAAGCTGGAAACAAAGCACTGTACATCTTTCAGGTCATCTTTTAATCCTAAAGGATGAGAGCTTTCAGAACAATTTTCTGCAGTGAGTCCTGAAAACGGCTCACTGCGCAACCAGTGAACCTGCTCACTCCAGGCTACAGCACCTATACCTGCCCACTTTATTCACTGGCTGGAATCCAACAACTGTAAGTGAGAGTAACGCTGTCCTGCAGCCTGCCATTTTTAGTAGGCATCAGTTGCCCTCGGGATCATAACTGACCCTTTCAGGCCCAAAAACTAAGCTGTGTGCCAAGTAAAGATGTACACCGCGGGACCATCCTGCCATACAGGACAACTCAGTTTTCCTACCAATGCTTCATAGTACATGGACACACCTGCTGTCCTTTTCTTTCCAAGGAATGAAATATAACCACTGAAAAACATAATTAAACATTCCATTCTTATGGAAAGTTCAGAAATACACAATAGATTGACAATAACAGCTAAATTACGAGCATGCCATACTAATGAAACTAAGGAACAGCTAACGAAAGGATGTTAGTGTTCTGTAGTGACACTTCTTCCTCCATAAAGCTTTTGAAACGTGTCACATATGAGTAAATAAAGCATCTATCTTTGGCTTGTACGTGACATGGAGTTGATTTGACAGAGGTGTCTTAAAAATCCACAACAAGCCTCTTACAGATAAGAGAAAGTGAGACTGACTTATCTGTCTAAGGAAGATAACAAGAGCAATGTCAGAACTGGCAGAGCTTGAACAAATCACAGCCACAGCAGACTGTGCACGGTGCTTTTACTTAGCTGATAGAAAGCTGTATTTATAAATCAGAGAAGTCTTTCTTTTGGAATATTCCTTATAACAATAAAGGGCATCCATGCCAAGCAAGGACCATCCATATCCAGCTTCTTGCATACACTTTGTCATTAAAACAAGTAGATTAAGAATACTGAAGAAAAGCAGTTGGTTGCAAGCCACTGAGTTACAAGAAGGACAAAGAAATCCACACAGTACTTGTAAATTAAGAATTCAAGGAAACAGTCACAAAAACACAAGTGGAATGTGATATGCTACTCTCCATGACTTATCAGAGTTGCATGTTTCTTTAATTGCTACTGTTTCTTAAATAATAATAAAAGGTCCCATTCATTAATTGATCCAAAAAAACTTTTTTTTTTTTTTTTTTTTTTTGGTCAGTGTTCACAGTTGGAAGATTAAGCCTTAAGCTTTAGCTTTGAAATCTTATGTTTCTGCTTCACTGTAGACCTCTCTCACCTTACATCCATCACTTAGACTACGTTTTTCAAACATGGTGTAAAATTAAAAAAGACTAACAGTCAATGATCAAAGCAGAACTTCTCACAGGTGCACAGATTTCCATTAATACAAAGGATGCCAATGGAACTACTGGTGCTCAAAATCCTTTGAAAGTAAGATCAGAGTAGAGAGAGTTTGACTGATCATCTCCAAATTAGAGGCCACTTTTGAAAGCAACAATTAATTTCCTGGTCTACAAATATCTTACTCAGAATGAACTCTTTGGGAGCCATACTTCCTGCTTGTGTAAGTTGATGCAATTCTTATTCTTGCTTTATTCTAAAAAAGTCTGTATCTATATTATTATTCAAGAAGTGCTGAATATGTCTAATGCCTTTGTGTCTATAAAATACTCAAGATCTTCATATAGAAGATGTGAATTGTAATACCAGACCTGACTGAGTTAAACCTAGCTGGTTATTAACAGAGATTTCACAATAACTGTTTGAATAACAAACATATGGGAATAGATTCTCTATATTAGATATTGCAGAAAACCTTCAATCAGAAAACAAAAGCTTGAAGTTAAACTTCTTTTTGTAACCATTTGTAAATGGTTACAAAATTGTAACCAGAGTCAAGAAAATACGCCTTAATCAGGTATTACAAGTAGTTGCAATAACACAGTTTGAGCCTAAGTTTGATTGAATGTAGACATCTACCCTTTCAAATGAATCAAGTTAGATTTAGGACAAGCTACAGCACATAGACATTCCTCACCTCTGCCTAATTAAGGCTTGTACACTACACTTAAGTTGAAGGCCTGGGCCCCTTACTCCTTCAAAGTAATTGTTACAGAATACAATATTTTCATCTATTCAGTTTGTGATGTCTCGGTTGTGCTCCATAAGTAAATTCATGTACCCATATTTACACTGTCTTATGAAGGCACACAATGCCACTATGTACTGCCCAGTCAGTACTGAACCTAGCATCAGAGCTGTTGCAAGCAGCAATGCCACTATCAGGACCTTAAATTTGCTACTATCACTACCTTACATTTGCCAACGATTTATGTAACTACCTGGAGTTGTCTCGAGATGGTATAACACTCCTCTTCAGCAGCCTGTGCTACCTCCTGTCCTCATACCGGCTTTTGAGGATTCAGGATTTAACAGTGAATACCCTCTGTCGCACACTTACACTAAGTGGCCTGAGGAGCATTAAATCCCAAACTAAATCCTGCACAAAATGAGGAAAGCACAGCAGGAAATTACATTTCAATTACATTTCCTGCTGTATTTAAATTACCTTTAAATATGTAAACAATACATATGCAGCATAGATTTCCAGGGAAGACACTATTTAAAATTTTCTCTTATTTCCTACTCTCACTGTCTCCTGCTGTGCCAGGGGACTGCATAATGGGAAGCAGATGACAGGAAGCAGCGGCTCTGTCTGAGACAGTTCCGAGCAGCGAACCTCGGCAACCAAGGGCTACTTCCGGTTTCTCGCCTGTTTAAATCCCCCACCGTTGCCGTGGCAACGTCACACCGGTCCAGAGGGTCCAGAGAAGGGCCACCAAGATGATAAGGGGACTGGAGCACCTCTCCTACGAGGACAGGCTGAGGGAGCTGGGCTTATTCAGCCTGGAGAAGAGAAGGCTGAAGGGTGACCTCATTGCAGCCTTTCAGTACCTGAAGGGAGCCTATAAACAGGAAGGGAATAAATTCTCTGAAAGAGTAGATAACAGCAGGACAAGGGGGAACGGTTTTAAGTTGAAAGAGGGAAGACTTAGGTTGGATGTTAGGGGGAAATTCTCTACAAGGAGAGTGGTGAGATGCTGGAACGGGCTG
>PPHD01001357.1:0-44056 GCA_002909625.1 Bambusicola thoracicus
AAGCAATTTAAATATTAGAGTACAAGCCTTAGATCTTTATTTTATAAAAATAAAGCTCAGGAGATCAAAATGTGTTTTCATTCATATCCTGCTATTGTATTTATTTAATTTCTTTTGGTAAGCTGAATGTGATTTCTGAAAGTAGTTTAATTAATATTTATGCAAATAAAAGGATTGTAGTCAGTTTTATTGTCAGTTTTATCTAGGGCTTGATGTGCAACTAGTAAACATATGAGCAGCTTAAAAATAGTTACAGTCTTTTGATAGTCATATTACAGCTTTTGAAATGCACTAAGATAGTTAATTTTACTTGTATATGTACATATTTGAGCATTCATTGTCATTAGTTAATGTGCTTTGAGAATGATTAGTGGAAGGTATATTTCTTTGTTTTGCATTAAAGTAGCTAAATGCCTCCCTTACGATTTGGTTAAAATAAAACTTTGATACATATCATCTCAGAAACAAAATACATCCCTTATACTCATAAACTGTTGTTCACTGAGCAGGCCAGGTAGGTGTCGTCTGAACATCCCAGTTGCTTTGCATTAGTAATTGGTCATGCAATTAATTATTTTGCTACCATTTCTTATTCTTACTGTACTGTTACACTTAGGCAAGGGATTTTTGTGAGGTTTATGTGTCAGTAGGTAAACATTTCTGTATCTTTTCCCTAGTTCCCCACTTCAGTCATTCTGGTATCAGTAGGCTGTAGGAGGGATAAGAAAAGTGCTTAGGAACTTAAGATCCTACTACATTGCCAAATTAAGGCATGTTCTAGTGTCACTATATGCATTGTATTATATTTCTTCTTTGTAATTGTCTCAATTCCTGTTAGTTGAGATGTTTTGTATTATTTCAGTATCTTACTCTTTATTCTGTACTGGACAGAAATGAACATCATGTGCAAATTCTGTCAAAGTTACAGTAGCATAATTAGTGAGGTATACATACTGATTTGAGACTGCTTTAATACCTTAAGTAATTTTTGTATGATTAGATACATTTAATTTAGTGTTAGATAGAGACAGCTTAAAAAGACCACTATAGCACAATAAAATACTTTTTACATTAAATTTTTGGTATCATAAACACTTTTACAGTATGTAATCCTGAAGACAGACAAATATTATTTGCTGTGCTGCATCCCTAATGACCAGATCTCCTGTCTTTTTGGCTTAATTTCTTCTCTTGTCCAATTAATGAGTTGATTCAGGCATATCCAAGAAATGCCAAGTCAGTATCACTTACAGCTTGTCTAGTATATATACTGTAACACTGTTGATGCTTTTGACCTGCATTAAGGCTAATACAATCCTGCACACTAGCAATCTGGATCTCTGTATTACTCTCCTTTCTATCCAGAAGCATCCAGCTGGCTTCTTGGATGTGATTAGTATACTCTCAAAGCAACTTATCATAAAGTCTCAGGGTTTGATTTAATCCTTTATGACATTGGTTGCCAAAATGAGACTTGTTGGCTGTACTGTCATGTGGCCTGTAGTTTCCTCCAGGCTGCCTTCTTTTCCAGTGGAACATCAAGCAGAGCCTGTACTCTGTCCATGCAGTAGACTGGGCTCCATCACTAGGTGGAAGCACTGTGGTGTACAGTTAACCATCTGCAGTGTACCAATACTTTTATAGCTAACACAACTGCAGTAAGTGGGTACTGCTGACAGAGGACATGAGATAAGTATTGCAATCAAATTTGCCCATTAAATTTTTTTTTTTAGATGAAGTGAAATCACTGTGAATGACTGAGTTTTGTGTGCCTAATTGTGAAGGCACTATAACGTGGCAGGTTGGAAAGTTCTTTATAATCAATTTTGCTGACAGTGTGTTCTGCATAGGAAAAAAATATGAAAAAGAACTATAAATGGGAATAAAAGAAAAATCATGTGAACAGTAAAACATTAATCAGAATCAAATATAGAACAGAGTAATGAATTACAAATGGCTTTCTCATGATTGTATAGCAGTTTTTTCCACAGGATCTCTACTCCATTCAAGAGAAAAATGAATGCTATTCACTGAATGGAAAGTATTCAGAGTTCCATTTTTATCCTTATCATTCAGTGTAGGGTTTGATGTATTATTTACCGCACTTCATCTAGCTCTGCATTCCCTTCAGTTACCAATTTCATCATGAGAATTTTTTTATGTGGCCTTACTGGATGCTTCACAGACATCAATTAATTTATCCTCAAAACATACTTCTGAAAGTGATCTTGTAATTCCAGTTATATAGGTAAGAATCACATATAGAAAGCAGTTTGGGACAAAATCACCAAAAATCTATTTTTTGGTGACTCAATGGGAAGTGCTTACCATATGATTATTCAGAAGGCTTGTTACTTTCATAGACTGATGATAAAACACAACTACTCTTGATTTTAAGCGTAGCTAAGATTTTATGAGCTACTGAGATCTGAAGCTTCAGCAACATACATGGTTGCCACATAGAAAATGAATGTTACTTTTGGTGAAAAATCTGTTGCAAACAGATAGCTCAGACTTCTGTAAGAATTCAGTTATCTAAAATAAAATTCAGTTGTATTAATTGTGAGTTTTTACTTGCAAAACTTCATTTGCAATGCAGTTTTTATTATACATTTTCTAATTTCTTCAGCAAATTAACCTGACATCCTAAAGATACGGCATAAACTTGTGTATAAACTGAATTAATTTCCAGGTTGAAATAAATACTGTATCCTTAAAGCATTTTCACAAAAGCATTGTTTCATATGAAAATGTACAGAAATTTAGAAAATACTATCAATGAAGGTACATGTTATTATCAGCTCAATAGTCTTTTATTATTTTAAAATGTCTTTTTCAGTCTTCTTTATTTAAAAATAACCTCATCTCAAGCATTCCGTAGGAGACACTCTTTTCTGATAGTTCAGTGGCTGCTTGCTTGACAAAATACTTTGCACTGAGAAGTACACATTAGAAAGATACTGTGGCAAATTCCAAAACTCTCTCCATATATCCACTATTACATTTTGAAGTAACTTTCAACATTGCTAAACAGTCTCCTCTGAACTGTAATAGTAGGCATGTTAATACAGTTTACGTCAGAATTTGTCAGCTCTGACTGTGTTAAAACAGAGAGAACATGCATGGGTGTTTATGAAATGAAACAAAAACACTAACTGCGTGATCTAATGAAATGACCTTATAAAATTAATGAACACGAAAGTTAATAATAAGGCAATGTTTTCAGAGAACAAGTAGTCACAGTGAGCATTATCTAAACTGGTATTTCATAAGCAGTAAAGTTAAGTTGTATAACGAGTTTTAGCTAGCTGTTATTTTTAAGATTTAAATAAAGTGAAACTTATCTGAAAATGAATTAGTTAATAGTAAGGTAGAAGCTACATCTTGTCACAATGAAAAGTCACAACACATACTGTTGGAGCAGGTTTCTCACAGCTTCATCTAGTCAAGTTTTGATCATTTCCAAGGTCAGATATTCCACACCCTATCTAGGCAACCAGTTCCAGTGTTGCATCACCCTCAAGGTAAACGTAAAAACTAAAATGAAATTGTTTTTCTACCAAGTTCCAACTTGCATCTCTTACTTCTCATGCTTCCATCTCATGCTTTCAAAAAGAGTTTGGCTCTGACTTCTCTGCAGCCTTACGATTTATGTAGTTGTACAATCTTGCCTTTGTAGAATTTTACTATTTTTTTAGGCTAACAACTAGCCTGCAGATCTTCATTAATGTTCGGGAATCTTGAAATCAGTTTCTGAACAAAATGTTCTTTCTCATTTGCTGGAGGCTCTAAACTTCCATTTTGACAATGCAAGGTAATGCAGAATTATTGAAAGGATAATGAATCAGCTGCACAGTGTATCAATTAGATTAATTAGATTTCAAAATGTGATGTATAACCACAAAATGCAGAAAGAGGTGAAGCTATGACCTTACTCATTATAGGTAAGGATGCAAGCAATTGAGTCTTGCTGACATTTAAGGCTCTGTGTATGTGTGTGTGCATGCATGTACAGAGAGATAGGTACCTACTTAGGTTGTCTCTCTGTATCTCATCAATCAACTCCTTGAAGCAGAATTCTTGCTGGACTAATTACAAAACTCCTTTTAGCTCACCAAGCTCATTTTTCCTACATAAATCGGCAATGTGAGATGTGAGCGTTGGCTCATGTATTTTCTAAGTTAGATTGTTTCCTTTTTATTGAACCAGTAACTCTCACAAAAGAGGGCATATAATTTTAAAGAGTATTTGTGTTCATTGTTTCAGTTTTGATACCTCTTTTATGGAACTAGTAATAAAGAGAAGTTATGTTAAATATTTCAGATACTGAATTGTATCAAGCTTTTATGCTAAGACTTGGTCTTAGCTCTGAATTCTATCCAAAAACTTCTTTGAAACTTAAAAATGCATACTGTTTACAACAGGCAATGATACACGTGTTTGACTTTGCAAATGTTATTCACGCATGATTTATTCCAGACATCTGAAATATTACCATTCTTAAACTGAAACAGACATAGATACTTACTGTATTATCATGCAAACAATATTTTTTTCTCACAAGTATTAATTACCTTTCTGCCTGTTTCCAGGGGATGTATATCAAATCAACATATGATGGGCTGCATGTAATCACAGGAACAACTGAAAACGTAAGCTTTCTTAGCCTAAAGGACTTCTGTCATGCATGCAAGTATCTTCTGTATATCTGCAGTGTGGTTTTTGGTATCAAAACTTGCAGTAAACCAAGGCACTTCTTATCAATGCTGTTTTATGTATTTGTTTGTTTTACACATACCATGTCACCATCTTAAAAATTAGAAAATATTGGAAATAGATGTAGGAAGATATCTGTGATGAAGTAACTAACTATAAAAGACAAAAACATCGAACTTCTGTGCTCAGTGGTTCCAGTCAAAACATTGCAGTCAGTGATAAGCACATTGCAGCACATAAATCAGCATGACTGATTATTATTCTTGTCATACCGTTCATTTTATCTGTGAAGTAGCTTCTTGTTACTTAACTTGCAATTCATAATTACGAATTTGAAAAAATTATTTTACTTCAACTTCTGCAATATAATTTTTATGACAGACTTCATAATAGGACCCACCCCTTCTGTTTTTCACATACTCCATGTTTGAGTCACAAAGATTTTATTCAGTCTTGGAACTGTTTTAAAAGTAAATAACCAGATAAATTAGAAGTTGAAATTTCATAAAGCTGATATTGAAACTAAGCAATGCTAATGCCCAAGGAACATGAAATTTACATTGTGCAGATTACCAAGGGGTCCAAAATATCACATACTATACATGTACTATTGATATTTTGTTTTCCTTGTTTTGTAAAATCAATTTGGTTTTTGTCACACATTTTTTGAGATATTAAGAGACCCAAGGAAAGCCTGATTTATTTATCACAATTTATGACAAATGTAATGTAAATTAACATTTATTTACCTACTTACATTAACACTGTTTATAGCACTTAGAAGTGATAAAATAAGTATTTGTAAATAT
This sequence comes from Bambusicola thoracicus, assembly GCA_002909625.1. NCBI lineage: Eukaryota > Metazoa > Chordata > Aves > Galliformes > Phasianidae > Bambusicola > Bambusicola thoracicus. The sequence goes on from PPHD01001357.1 coordinate 5,526, forward strand.
AAAAAGTATATATTGACTTTTGAAACTGATGAACAAACCTCTTGATTGTGTTGCAACCATAGAACGCAACCATAGAACCATGCTATAAATGCATTGTAATTATTATAATATAACTTGTTCATTGTAGTTTTAATTAACCTACATATGTATATGAAGCAGCTTGTAGGAAAAATATATATTTATAACTGAAATTCGTGGGAGGAGGTAAGAAATTAACCAGCCATTAAAACCCTAAAACTCTTTTTGTCTTGTCTGTGTAAGGTCTTTTTGATAAGGGAGCACTAAGTAGTAGTTTGGTTGGTTTTTTTTGTTGTTTGTTTGTTTTTTTCTTACGGTGTAATCACATGTGCAGTTAAACCATCTTCAAAGACATTTAATTTCTGGCATTTCAGCAAATTGATTTTTCATTCCTTTTGAAGGGATAATTGACCTCAGAACCAGTGTTTAATTTTAAAAGATAATAATTAGCTCAGCCTTGTCAAAGTCAGGAAAGGAGCTAAAAAAAAAAAAAAAAAAAAAAAGAACCAGGCCTCTGCCTTTTCAACCAGTCAACTGAAGTTAAATGCATTATGAATAGTGATGTTTGCTTCCATTTCCTGCTTACCCTTCTTCCACAGGTTAAAGGAATCACATTTGTGTTCACATCGAATTCTAGACATGGAAATAGAATATTTTTCTGTTATAAGTTTAGTTCTGTATCAAAAGCAGTCTGCCAAAATTCTGTTTCCACTAAAAAGATAAATTGATGCTGGAGCCAGGCAGTTTCTGGCTAGAAAATGTATCGGCAAAATCCTTTTTACTTTGGTGTGGAAGAACTAAGATGTCAGAATAAGATAGCTGGCTGTAATGGCCAGACAGTTTAGCTGAAGGGCTGGACTTCTGCTGCACAAGATAGAGAAACCCCTGTGAAAGAACAAGCAGAGATCACGCGGGTGAATGGTTAGCATCAGCTCATGAAGGGAGGTTGGAATGATAAGCAAGGAGAAGGCTGGAGGTGAAAGCTGTGCTTGGAATAGTACCTATAACACTTGGAATCAGTGTCAAATATTGGCTATTTGCCCTACTGCCTTGTTATTTATTACTTATTGAATAATAAATGATGTTTCCTACTACTCCCTAGCAAGTGTGTAGACTGCAAAATGTACTGATTAGTCAGCAGGTGGTGACTATTGGAGAGTGTTTGAGCTCCTCATAGGTCATCTCTGAATTGTGTTTATGTGACACAGTTTTGGCAGTAGGGGTTGCAGGGGGGTCCTGTGAGAAGCATCTGGAAGCTGCTCCATATCAGATATGAGCCAGTTCCAGGCAGCTCCAAGAGTCACTGGCCAAAGCTGAGTTGTGCCTCTTTAGTTACATACTTAAGAAAGCTTGGTTTTCCCATGATGGTAATTGGCGAGTGATCTCCCTGCCCTGATCTAACTCCCTGAGCTTTTTAATTGTATTTTCTCCTCATTCTGCTGAGGAAGTGGAGTGAGCAAGCACACGTGTGATGCTTTCCTATCTATTGAGGTTAAACCATAACAATCTCTTTAGTATTTTGTTTAGAAGCAATTGTAGCCATTTTCTGTCCAATGGCTATTTGGGTTTTTGTTGTGTTATTTCCTGTTGCCCTTATTATTTCTGTTTGTTCATAATATTCATTCACATAGTAGATAGAAATGATAGCTGTCATAGAAGTTTTGACTGGTAGGCAGTGAAGTCATGTTTATAAGCCTCTTCAAGTCACCTTTAGTGCAAGTAGATCTTCTGTCATGTTTATTGACATGCTGTTGACCATGTTCATGTGGCTTGCCAAACAGTGAAATTTAATCCATTTTAATATGATCAGAAGAAGCTATACTTAGTGTGAGCAAGTTTTTCAACTCAGATCCAAAATTATGGGAGTGGAGTAATATATATACTGAAGAGCTAGACTTGTCAAGGACTTAATCCATTTGCAATTACCATTTTGTGTTCATATGGTTAATCTAGTAATGTCTTGAAAGTGATGGAGCTGTAATATATATACGAAGTATTTGCAGTGGACTTAAGCAGAAAACCTGTTCTATAAAAGTCTGTATTAGGCCTGCTTTTCTTTTATGTGAATGTTTTTCCCAGCCCTGTCCCTGGATGTGCCCTAGATCAGTATTTTCTGGCTTAACAGATTTACTGCTATGTGATGTAAATTAACCCAGTGAATTCCCAGCAAGATTGTAACAGCTCATGGCCTGATACTCCCCTCCGAGAGGTAAAGAAGCCAAAATAGTTCTAACAGTCAGAAGGGTTGTTCATCACCTTGGGATGTAAGATTTGAGATTACTTCATCACTGAATTGCCATCTGTTACAGAAAAAAATTGTTCCTTACAGATACAATTTTTAATAAACATAATAAATTATTGTTATTTGTTAATAATACTTCTCTGTGCAGAGCCTTCTTGCCTCTTTCCCCATTCATGGTTTTCATCCATGCTCTTCCCTCATGCTCCTCCACCTCAAATATAAAGTTAATTGTTATCTCCTGTCCTTAGTCTCCTGCTGACCAGTGTAAGAAAATCCATGCTGGCGATGAGGTGATTCAAGTCAATCATCAAACTGTGGTAAGTACTCTGGAGGTTCTGTTCTGCAGGTTTTGCCTATTCCCACTGCTAAACGTGTAATAACTCTTACTAGGAAACTTTGTCAAAGTAGATCATTCTCATGCCTTTTGAAATATCATAGTCTTGCTTATGCTGTTGCTTACACTTAAAAAAGGCAGAAATTATCATTAACTAGCTTGCAAGAATGATCTCCACATAGTGGAGACTAAATATTTCTTTTTCCCTTTTTCTTTTCTTTTCTGTTTCCCAAAACTTTTATTCAATACTTTATTCACTTTTTAATTCAAATGTCACATCTTCATTCCCTCTAAAATAAAAATCCAGCAACATTTTGTATTGATTTATAACCAGTTATGATGATTCCTATTTTCGTTTTACCTTATTTCCAAGCTGAAAGAAATGTCTTTCTAATGCGTCAGTGTTCAGTTTATATCACGTGAAGCATTTAGCACTGACCTTTGAAGAGGCTTATTTTACATTTAAGATCTTAAATACTTCCTGGGTTTTTAGACTTTTCAAGATTCTTAGAATATTATTTCAAATATATGTATCCAATGAAATCCACAGTCTCCAGTATTATGATAGTTTTCCATAAGGACTGTACTGAAATCATTATAAGATGGAAATTTCTTTAATGTTATGCTACTCTGTGAAGTATAAATCCTGTTTAAAAAAAAAAATCCATTCTGAAAACGATTAGATATAGTCATTTTGTACTACCATTAGTGAAAATACTTTCCTGACTAGAGAAAGTAGAGATTTCTTTGAATAGGTTCTAATCCTGTAACTGACAATTGGCATAATCTCATCTAATTTTGACAAAACAAGGTCAATGTATTTTCTGGATAAATTTGTATTTGTTCATTCACCATGATAATTTGATATTTCACAACATCCAGTGATGTTCCCATAACCTGTACTAAGTTGTTCCAGTAGTTAATTATTCTCACTGCTGAGTGGGGTGTCATTTTATTTGTATTACGCTTCCAGTCCTTTGATCTTGATACATTTATATCTATTTTACTGGAGATCCCATTTCTCATGTAAATATTTTCAGGGTGTAATCAAATTACCTCTTCACCTTTTTTTTGATAACCTAAATAATTTGAGTACTTTCAGTTTTTCATCATAATCCATTACTCACTTCCCAGCTGTAATATTTTGCATATTTAACATTGAGTTACTGCTCTACAGGGAAAACATATTCATAGACAAGGCAATACACCTCTGCTAAAATAGTACAAGTGAGATTATTTTACTGTAACCACTACTACCTTGCTGTTTGCCATTTTTTAAAGGCTACTGTTCATTTTTCTTCATTCACAGGCAAAAATGAATTTAAAAGAACACCTGGATTTATTCCCTATAAAATAAAAACTGTAATTTAAATTTGTCTTTTTCCATTGGGGGTCCATTTGAAGAGAGGAATCACTAATCATTTTGAAACTGTGAGAGAAGTAAGCTTTTAAATAGGTTTAAGATGTGGTGTGGAAAATAGTTATACTGTCCCTACATTCCAGTGGAGTCAGCACAGATAACAGCACTTCTAATCCTGGAGGCATTCCTCTGGGGTTGTAAAGCTATAGCAGAGGATTAAGTATGCTGACAATGTCAGTCCATTGAATTGCTGTATGTGTGGAGTTAAGTATTTTGGGATTGGTGTGACTGGAATATTTTGGCTGTATGTCTTCAAAATAATTCTTGTCACTTAAAATTTATATAATCGTTTTATATAAAGCATATCTGAATTAAGTAAGAAATATCTGATTGCTAAAGGTAGATTTATTAATACACTTTTTTCCTGAAATCAATTATATTAACAAATATAATAACCATATTAACAATACAGCTTGCTTTATTTTTCAAATTATTTTTCTGTGTAGATGAAAATTTAATAAAATGAGTTCAGAAAGTATCAAAGCAAAACTGCTTACAAATTATATAATGCAACAGTTGAGTAAGAAATAAAAGATTTACCACGTGGAATTTTCTCTAACCAAAGAAGACTGTTATACAATTATGAAGATCAAAGAAAAAATAATAGTACTTTAGGCAAGAAATTAATTAAATCAGTCGACTCACCACTAGCTGCTAAGATCACTTAATCACTATCCAATTTCCTTATTTGCTTTTCTGCTTATCCTTCTTGCTTAGTAGATTTTAATAAAACAGCACAAGAAACTTGAAAAAATAAATTACATATTCTAAAATACATTAACTCTTTTTTATCTTGTCAGTAATAACAGGCACTAATTCTGGCACTATCGTGGGAATTTCTATTTTCCTTTTTTATAAAATTAAACATAAGTAATTTATATGTCACTGTGGTTCATTTGTTTACAAAAGTTATAATTACACCTTAAGTTCCATGAAATATATCTATTCTGCTGCTTAGCCAAAATAAAAGGAAGGAAAATTTCATTTTGTCTTTCTTTAAAGTTTTGTTGTTTTTTTTTTTTTTAATAGATGGGAATTGATTCTTTATTCAAAAGATTGGAACTGTCATGCAGAGAAAATAGGGTAAAATTAATGCTAAGAAATATTCATTTTTTTTTTCATTTTCCATAACATGAATAATATAAAATGTAGGACAGTTAGAAGAAAGACAGTCAAAAAATACAGAAATACCTATTCCGAACGGAAGCAAAGTTGATAAATTACGGCAAATAATCCGCACCTAAGTTTGCTGAAGACAATGACACTTAAATTGCAAGTTCCTGAGCACAGGTTTTTAATGAATTTTCTGCTTTAGGATAACTTCGTATGTTGTGCAAATATAAAGAGGAAAACTTAGTAGCAAATACTATGGAGGGCTTTACAGAGAAAAGGATAATTAAAGACATATAGAAAAGGGCATGTTAGATAAAATATATGCTTATAAAGAATAAATGACTAATGTTCTACCTTTGATCGTTTTTCAGACAGCAGAAATCTTACAGATCCAAACAAATGCTGATCTAACTATCTGACCATCTGTAAAATATTTGATCTACTTTTGTTCACAAAAGTATTAGATTAACTAGGGAAAACTGAGTTTTCAGAAAACTGAGAATGTTTTTTGAAGATTAGAATTTGAAGGTCATTTAATAGGACAGAGAGCAATAATAATGCTTTTAGTAACTCATGTTGAAAGCTAAATGTTACTCAGGAGCAGCTGGCGAGAATCCAGAAGTCAGAATGTAGTAATTAATCCCAAATCGACTCATCACCACGGAGGTGATGTGACTGAAAATGGCAAAGATGAACTCGGAATTAATCAGGAACACGTTTCCAGGGGAAATAGAGTTTTAATGCCATTGTCTTGACATTGGTAATATCTTGTCTGAAATACTGTTCAGGTCATTTGCAGTCATCAAAGGTGAATTTACATATGAACATTTAAAAATGTAATGGAGGCAAAGAAAATGTATTTTCTGTCTCAGATGAAGGGATTCTTTAATTTAAATTTTTTAAGACCTTTAATTTGGTTAACCCAGCCAGCTAGATTTGAGAGGAAGTAGAATTCCTCTGTCCTAACAGGTAGAGGCTATACAGGCCAGGAAAGGAAAGGAACAATTTAAGGCAAAAAATAATGTAGTAGAAGAGCAAATATCCATACAAACATCTGTAAGTAGATCTGTGTTAAAATTTGAGAGAGATCTGCTTAAGATGGTGATTGAGGAACTGATAAAAATGATTAACTTATAGTTGTCTGCAACTACATAGAACAGGAAACAAATGGATATAGTAGCCTGGAAAGGCTCTTTCTATTCCAACGCCTTTGCTTTGTTGTGTTAGTTACAGGTGTTTAGTACATTATCTCTAAATAGCTATTATTATTAGGTAATGTTGATGCATTTTCATACTTGATAAGGTTATTCTCTGGAGTGAAGGATGCTACATAAATACATGATCAGCAGCCTAATGCCCTTTCATACTGCTCGTTGTCTGTCAATTAGCATACTCTGATAACAGCAGGAACAACATGAACACTGTTTGGATGTATAAAATGCCCAAATTCCTATTGCTGTAGATTGCATTCTGAATCCCATTAACATAAATCTGGATCTTTTAAATGAGAAGGAACAAAATTAAGATCCCTGCAACAGTTTGGTAAATTTCAGCGCTAACTTGTTGATGTTAAAATATTTATTGAAATAATATTGCAGATGTATATGTATTGAATTGTAAATTGGAGTCTTGATGAAAGTTCACTGTGGATGGAGGTATGCCTGTAAATGAAGTACCACATAATACTGTTTGTGTTTGATCTCACTGTTGTGAAATATAAGTAGGAAAAAGAAAGATAAAAAACTGAAGAGAAAATGTCACGAGAATTACAGCTTCTACCCCCAGAATAAGTAATTTGGTTTGTAAAGAAATGTCCACGTATTGCTCTAAGAATTCTGCCTGCCATTGTTTCTCTGTTACTTAATGAAAATCACTCTGTAAGATAAAGGAAGAATGTTTATAATTCCACCATCAATTATTGTTAGTAACAGTTAAGAAATAAGTGAGGAGAGCAAATCAGTTACCAGTGTTAAGAACTCCCATTTAGTGACAAAAAGTAGCCTCATGATCTTGCAGCCTAATAATAATTTCTGATATCCATATTAATGAAACTGCTTCCCTTGATTAGTCCCCTAGCCTGGGCAGTATTGTAAGGCAAAGTGAATTATAGCTTTAAAATACAAAAAATGTCTTTTTCCTTAATAAAAAGTTGAGTTTACACAGTCCTTTTCTTTATTTACATATTTATTTTAATGAAAATATGAAGAAAGGTCATGCTGTTAAGATTCAAGTAAATATCCAGATGGGTTTGCTTATGTATTCAAAGAGCCTTGAGGGGAAACATCTGTCCTGGTTCATGTAGGGGTTAGGTCCTACTGGAGTCAAAACAAAATTACTTGTTTGCAGGTGGTGTGCAATGTCATATGTTCTAAATATTTCATAAATGTTATTCTGTACAATTGTAAGAATTGGTTTCCTGATCAAATGCATTACAAGACAGGTCTTACATTCCTTTTTGTTTAATGCAGCTTGTCAAATGATACCATTAATACACACAACTCTCACAAATGGGTGAAGGTTTAATCTACCTTCTTTCTGTGAGATGCATTATGTATTTTTGTATGTCTTGTAAGTTTTCAGTGTTTTTGGAGTCTCAGTTGATGTATAGGTTTTGATAAAGTAGTAAAGGAACTGAGGAAACACACTTATGCTTTATCCCTAGAATTTTCAGGAAAAGTAGAGAAAGAATATAGGTATTCTATTGACTAAGCACTTCTAGTGCCACTCTCTGAGTTTTTAAAGAAATTAGTATGGAGGTAAATAACTCTTGTGGTGGCCTTAACTACTGGAATTCTCTGATAAGCATCATTGTGTTCAACAGTCCAGCTGTTTCTTCAGTTCCTTTTAATAGATGCATAGGCTTACTCATGCACAAATGCACTGTGAAGGAGCAAAGTCAATATTGGGAGACTAAATAAGTTACTGCAGACAAACTAGAAGACAAACTAGTTGAATGTAGGTTAGTGAATGAGCTGTTTTTCTGAACGTACTACTCATGCAGTTCTAACTGTAAAATTATCAGCTTTAGATACACAAAATTGCTACAGCATTTTGTATGCTTATTTCATTATACTCTTGTGATAAAGAAATTTAGTATCATAAAGACTGATATTTTGAACTGTTGTTTTAAATTTACTGTATGCACCAGTTTCCACTAAATATCTTTCTTGTACTTTCTTTGAAAAAATTAAGACTTTAAAACAGACAACAGTAGTGCAAAATTTTTTCACTAGAACCAATTTTTACAATGCAGAAGTACAAATCAATAAAAAATATTAATTGAACAATCCTAAAAATAAACACAAAAATGAAATTAAATTTCTGCCTACCTCACCATTTTCCTTTACATTACGTTAATTTGTGTATTGGACTAGATGATCTTTTGAGGTCTCTTCCAATCCCTGACATTCTGTGATTCTATCTTTAATATCTAAATTAAAAGGATTTTTTCTTTTTGGCTAATGCTATGAAGTTGAACATATTTTAAGCCCGTGAGTATCTAATTTCCTGTGATTTTAACCTTTTCTCTTTACAAACGTGCATATTCTCCTGGGTGACTAGTTACAGGACAAGCATAATGACCTTAAATTGTGCCAGGGTAGGTTCAGGTTGAATATTAGGAAAGACTTCTCAGGAAGAGTGGTGATGCATTGGAGCAGGCTGCCCTGGGAGACAGTGGAGTCACCACCCCTGGAGGTGTTCAGGAAAAGAGTAGTTGTGGCACTGAGGATCATGGGTTAGTGGGCATGGTGGGGATGGATTGACAGTTGGACCTGCTGATCTTAGTGGTCTTCTCCAACCTTAATGGTTCTATTCCGTCACTCTTGGTGGTAATCCACATTGCAGCCCTCTGACTGTGTATTTCATATTCTTTGGGTTATGAACAAGACGTATCACAGACATATGGGAGTTTTCACACTCTACTTTGTAGGCCTGGTTTACCACGAGAGCACATACATAGAAACAGGGTATTGTATTACATTGTGTAAATATGTCTAGTAGAGAACTGCACCACGATTAGAGTTTTACCATGTCATACAAAAAGAACATAATAATGTCCTGAATTTGTTGATTTACATGTAGTGGGTATTCTAATTGCTCCAATTTCATTTATTCAGGAAAATAAAGCATTGTGCTAGTCTTTTTTTCTTTTTCTTCATTAATCTTATGTTAACTTTAACTTCCAATACTGAGTGAAATGTCTTAACCCATATTGTAGGATCTGATTAACTGAATGTTTAAAATGGTTAAAAACTTAAAGGACCAAAATACCCTTTTACATCTCACCACAGTTAGAGGTTGATAATTACTATTAAAGAATATTTAAGAATAAATGTCATACTCTGTCTGAAGGACTGGTTTTCAACAAAGAATTTTTAATCCTCTGTAATGACTTCTATTTTCTCAAAGATATTTTTAGTAATACAATTAATAATAACATGTCCAAATTCCTAAGAGCATTTTATCATAGCCTAGTAGTAATGATTGCAGACTGTTCTTTAATAGATCTTGGTATTTAATGGTTTTGTCATTAAGATTATCATTGGAATAATTTATTATTAACTTAATTATTTATCATTCTTATCTAAAAGGAGCTTGTGGAACTCTAAAGATTTCAACATACTGAAAGTTACAGCCATCTATAAAAATAAAAAATGTTTAACTTTCAATTCTGTAAGTAAAAAATACATATATTCAGGCATTTTATAAGCAGGACACAAACTAGAATATTTTGTATGGAATGCAAATTGATGTATTTCTTTTCAGTCGTGGCCTCTTTAAAATTACTTCCATTTTCTGCTTTCCTTTGACCAATGCATTTTTAGAATATTTTCCAGCAACAGAAAAAATAAAATAGAACCTTAAGAGGCTATTAATATCCTTTTTAGAAGTATGACACATATTGCAATTCTTTCCAAGACAAGTGTTCACTTTTGGGATCCTGGCTTCAGCCCACTGTGGAGATCAGATAAAAACAATAGGGTTCTAGCCTATCTTCTCTTAGGCTCTTGTAAGAGGATTTGATCTGAGATCTACTCATGGTTGCTTTTATGATTTTCTCTCCAACTTCATGTATATTCAGTTACTATCTTCCTCTAAAAGAAAGTAATTATAAATCATACTTGATGTAATATAATGATATTTATAGACTGCACTGATTCTGAATACTTGATTTTTTAAATATTATTTTTCTTATTTTTACCAATCACAATAACAATGATGGTAAAACTGTTATAGTGAACTTACCAGTTCAGCTTAGTCAAAAATTATAGCAAATATAGCAGATATAATGGCACTGAGTGCTTGCACGTACTTGCAGAGTTAAGCTCAAAACTTGTGGGACATTTGATTATCTAGGCAGGGTCATGAGTGTATTGACAAAAATGCAAATATAGGAAGGAATTTATGGAATTCATGGAGCCATATTTGTCCTTATATTTAAACTAGTATTTTAAGAAGTGAATATGTAACTGTCTCAAAGTAGGGAGAAATACTGGTTTAATTTTAAAAAATGTGAATTTTAATGAATTTCACTTTCTACTTTGAATTTATACATCTGACCATTTTGGTACATATTTTTTTCTCATGTGCCTATACACCTGAGAAAAATGTAGTCATCAGCATGTAAACATAAGACTAGTTTTAGCATAAGCATAAATATATAATCTTTTCTATTATTTAAAATCTCTCCGCCCATTCAGGGTGATAGGGTATTGTAAAACATTAATAAAAAAATACCATAAAAATCTATTATTTATTTTCATATATAACCATTTCATGGTTATATAAGTTCATATTGAAATAATCAAGAAGATCAATAAATGTCTGTAAATAACCTATTTATGAGAGACACATATAAAATATTTTCAGTTTTAGTGATGTTCTTTTTTATGTCTATGTTTCCCCTTTATAGTAACTTGAATTATTCATCTGTATCTGGGGTGTGTGTGGATGAATCAAGTAAATGATAATTTATTTTCAGGTAGATCTAAAAGCTGTTCTATATGTTGATAAAGCATAGTATGTCTACCTCCTCCACAGTGAGGGCTTCAACTAAGAATTCAGGCAAATTATTCCATAACTACCCAGTCCTCAGCTAAGAGAGAATGCAAAGTTTTCTATCTTGGAAGTCATGAAAAATACTCTCTCCATTTGTCTATAATCACATTGAAATATTGCATGTATTAAAAGTTTTTTTTTTCCCTGATACTTGCTGGGAATAAAATAACATTTGATTTGTGCTCCGAGAGAAGTGGAGCTAGTAAATTTTGGAGGGAAAGAGGGATGTACCTAAGGTTTTTGTTAACTGACTCATCACCATGTCCCTCTGCTGTAAAATAACTACCTCTTCTTCTTCATTCCTCTGTCTGTCTGCCCTGTTTTCCATTAATGATAGCTCTGAAAGCACTAATACTGTGTCTGTTCATGAGCAAAGTACATATGGAAAGGTTACCCAGTCAACAAAATATGAGTTTTGCTTGTCTTTCTCTCTGAAGTGCATTAATTTGGTGTTTGCAAAATCATTTGCTGAAATCCTTTGTGGCACTTGTCATGTCCTAACTATGTTTTAAATATCAGTTCTGCTTGCAAACTTGATTTAAAATATACAGTGACCTTACAAATTAGTAAAAGATAGATAGTGTTCACTTACACGTTATTTTATTGAGAAATCAGGCTTAAAAAAAAAAAAAGCAGAAATCACCCAACTTCACATCATCACCAGCATCATCTCAGTCCAACAGAAATAATCAGATATACTTTATAAAACTGCTTGTGTTAGCAAAGAGTAGGAAGTAATAGACCATTTCAGCTCATAGAAGCCTTCCTTCACATATAAAGCTAAATGGAAAGCTTTCAAAACTCAGTTATGGAATTTTTTTCTTAGGTTGGCTGGCAGTTAAAGAACCTGGTCAATGCATTGCGGGAAGACCCAAATGGCGTGATTTTAACCTTGAAAAAACGTCCTCAGAATACCCTGGTTTCTGCTCCTGCCCTTTTGAAGAACGTCAGGTGGAAACCTCTTGCACTTCAGGTAAGAAGGCTGTTGCAGCTCTGGTGTCATGCTAAACCCTTCAAACTATTAAAGGGAAAATACCTAGAACTGTTCTTTCTAACAAAAGAAACATAATCCTTTTTAAAAAGGATTCCCAATTCCTTTGAAATAGGGTGCGAGGTCTGTGTGGCAATACTATATGAGTCAATAAGATTGTTTTCCTCATTTTTTTCCTGAAGTTGGGAACAACAGGAGTTCATTTACACATAATATTGCTGAGGAGCTAGGCAGCCAAAGAGTGAGTAATGTGCTCTGGCTAGCAATTGCCTCTCTCTGTTTTCATTTCTTCCCAGTCTATGAAAAGTGCTTGGTTTTAATCAAGAATGGCTGAATCCTCTTGTATTTCAAGAAAAATGTCCTTGCAGTCTACATTTCTTATTAGTTTGTTTCTGGTAACAATGTTAATGAATCCTCTGATATTTTTGCATATATATTTCTTGAAATTAATAGAGATTGGAAAAAAAAAGAATCAACATGTGGTACAAACATGATAAAAAAACAACGCAAATACACACAGTTACTAACTTAAAAACTTGCATTCAATAGTGATTTTTATCTTTAATGATGTATAATATTCTGTAGTAAGTTCTTGTATTTTTGTAACATGGAAGGTTCTGAGTTGTTTGCTTGGTGCGCATGATACATTGTGTTTCTAAATCATTTCTACATGAATGAAGCAAAGCAAACCCTTCAGACTTGTGCTGTCAAACTTTTTTCCCACCTGCCTTTTATTGGATCTTTCATGCTTCAGAGTACCTACATCCTATACAGCTACTTCATGTAAGCAATTTGTATAATCCTTGCAGCTCAGGAGCCGACATCTTGTTTCATGCCACCTTTCCTTTCCTGTGACTACCTTTACTGGGGGATAGGAAAGGGACATTGTGACACTCAGAGGAGACTGAGATCCCCTCAGATTTTTCTGTCATAAGGGCGCAGAGGATTAACGTCTTTCTCTCTAGCAGTATGACTGTGTGTCTGTCTGTGAACTTCATATGAAGTCTCCAGGGACAATGAAAGGCATTTGCAATACTGCTTCCATAGAGAGCCTCTCTTTATGTTGCTACATAAAAGAATTGTAATTCACAGGTATCACAAATTCAGGAACTGTATCAGTGTGAAACTAATATCTGCTGTGCATACAACGTGGTATTTTCCACAAAAGTCATCACCCTTTGTCATGGTAGTCAGATATATTAAAATGCACCGAACTCTTTCGTAGAATTTTTAATTTTTTCACTTTCTGTGATGTGTCCTCTTCTGATGACTTGGAAATCAAGAGCCCTGAAGAACAAAGGGTTCTTTAAGTGCCATTGTAACTAGGATGATCTTCCATACCAGAAAATAATAGTGAGGGATTTCAATACATATATGAATCATCTCAGGAAACAAAAGGAACGTTCCCAGGGTTATTTCTTAACAGTAGACTTTGTAATAAGATGTTGAAAATCTTTAACAAGGTCTTTAACGTCTTGTGGTCTTCTTTATCCTTCAGTCCACAAAAATCATCTCAAGTGTTAGGACCTAGAAACAATTCCAAATGCAGTTTTTGGTTTTGCCAGTTTCTCACCTAGATCTAGAGTCATTACTGTTGTTGTTAATGACTTGGAACTAGCATAATTAATTTCAAGATGATACTAAGTATTGTGTTTCCTGGACAGCTGACCTAACAGCTTGATGCTGCTGAAAAACAATGATCTCACTTCCCTCTCCCTGTTCATGGCTGCAGGATGTCCTTGCCTTTGTTTGACTTTGACAGTTTTTAGACTCCCAGATCTGTTTAATTCATTGAATTGGTAGGAAGGCTTCTGGTTTTATTTGCTTTTCTTACGCCTTTCTACCACTTCTGGATTAAATTTGATCTTGGAGGTTCATGAAGCTATCTGACAGACTTTCAAAACTAAGTGAAATACAGTCAGCATAGACAAGCTTTTATACTTTAGTTAAAAGTAACCAGATATGTGAATGTAAGATACAGAATGTCTGGCCAAGTGACAGTCTGCAAAATAAAGTCTGAGTTAAAGTAGCTCAAGACTGAAAATGATCCAGCAAATGTCAGACCGTCACAAAAAAAGGGTAACATAATACACCCTGAGATGGAGTATGTGCAGAACATTCTTCCATCCTGACATACTATTTGTGATGTTTAAACAGCAAATCTCAGATCAGTTTTTGGCTAAAAATTCTTCTTTCACTAACAGCTGTCTGTTTTTCCCTCTATATTTTCCTTTCTCCTTTACTTGCTGAAGAGGCAAGAAAGGAAATATAGGTATACTGTATAAAGTGAACACAAATCTTTCATGAAAACAGAGCCAAACATTTACTTCCCTCCCATCCCCTCACCAACTCCCAGAAAGCAGGATCCTAAAGGAATTAGGTAGTTACCTAGAAAGTGACAGTCCTTTTTCTGAAGTCAGAGATGTTGCATAGTCTTTGATGGGACATATAAATATCTTTTTCTTTAGAAGAATTACAAGAGTTGTCAAATAAATTTATTTAGAAGAAATCATACAGTCACACCTGTACATAGCTACAAGAAGTATGTGTATGATTCAAATATGTAATGAATTCCTTTGTAAAATGCTAAAATGTAAGATATAATTCTTATTTAAAAAAAAAAAAAGCACAACAGAATTTCGGAGATAAAATTTAAGAACTTGAAATACAGAGGTGTGAATAAATATTTGTTATCTGATACTCAGCAGGAATTTTTTCAAGTTAGCTTTTCTATGATTGCTTAAGGTACATATAGGTTTTAATTTTTTCGTAATAGTTATGTTAAAAAAAACATAAGAAGTTCATTCATGAATGATTAGTGATACAGAATCTGTGAATGGGCATAAATGGTATTTTTTTCATCTAACTGTACTATTTCTGATTCTATGACTCTTAGCTTTATAGCTTCCCTTCATGACTGTCAAAATAGACAGAAGTTCTGTTTCAGTTATCTTTCAGTGAAACATGTCTGTCATACCATTTTTTCTTATTTTGTCTCTATTTGTCATTATGTGACACTACAAAAACTATTTTCATTTTTAAATTCTTTGATTATCCTTCCACTCAATGGTTCTTTTGTCTGCAATGACAAACAGGGTTCTGTTAGTTTGTTTTTGTTGTGTTTAGTTGTGTTTTTTTGTTTTTTTTTAAGAAAAAATGAGCACGCCAGCCATTTCAATCCGTTCAAGGATTTATTGTATTTTTTTCTTTTTATTCCTAGAGATTTTCTAATGAGAATAATCCTTCCCGTTACAAGTACTTGACTCAGAACATTAAACTTATTATTTTGCTTGAGCTATAGAATCTGCCAGTTGGTGATGTAATAAAGCTTTTCAACACTGACAGTTTTCTAATTCTTACATATTGGAAAATGCATGTCATGCCCTCAGACTTAATAAGTATCTCCCAAATAATTCTAGTTAAGTAGCTCATTTCAGATCTTAAATAGATAATAAATACATAATAAAATTTATACAAAAGATAACTGATGTAACATTATGAGAACAGATGCTTATAGAGCCAAAGAAGGAAAATAACATCTGCTTAGATTAATGTGGAAATCAAAAAAGCTGTATATTTCAACTGTCAAAAACCTATAAATCCACAAGACTGTGAATGTACTAGCTCTTCACACCATAATCACACTTGATTTATCAGTGTGTGAGAAATACTGGTGTAGTAGTAGTACTAAGATTTTGTTTCGTACTTATGAGAAGTAGTATTATTGTTGAACATTCAACCTTTCTGAATAGCAGCTTGTCCATATCGCTGGCATGAATGAATCTGTTCTGACAAAAATGACACACTATAGGAATTCATAGGGTGATACACAGTTACAAAGCCCAATTTTCCCTTACCACAGGCAATCCATATAGAAGAGTGACGCCTGTGTGTTTTCTGTGAATTTACCCATCAGGGGAATTCTGGGGATTGAGTTTATTCCTTCAAGGGAGAAAGCAGAGACTCATCCCCATCCTTAGTCATCAAATCCCCTCAAAAGGTAAGGGATGTCCATGTTCAAGCCTCTTGTTGCTGTATTACTGGGCTTCACCAGCTTCCTGGATCTTGTCCTGATGTTTTTAGCAGGGTACACTGGGGCCATATATTTACTGTTTTGAACAGCACTTTTGAAATTGATAGAATATATAATTATCCCCAATATTTGCAAAACACACTCAGAGTCATAGCAATGTATCTGTTTCCAAAACAGTATGAGTTTTTCCATTTGGCAAGCAATTTTTTACTTCTGATGAGGGTCAAATTTGTGTTTCATTTTCATTCTGGTATTTAAGCATTACTTAATTATCCTACTTGTAATGAGCTGTTCTTATTAGAAATTATGAATAGCTAGCAGCAAGTCACCTGGTGTGTTACTTTCAGAAGTTCTTGTTTTTCAATGTTTTTCATGGGATTTTTTTTTTTTTTTTTTTTTTTTTTTTGCTCATGAGGACTTCTCATACATTATGTCAGGCGTTCATTTTCACACACACTCAGAGTCAAGAAAATAATTTTAAGAATTTTAACTGGACCTGAGAAGGAAAATTTAAAAAGTTGAGGCCATCTTTTTAATTGATAGCCCGGCTGTGACGATCTTTGCTATTATTAAAATGGCCTAGTTTAGTCAGTTGGAGAAAATCCAGAGCCCAGTACAATTCATCAGTGTCCTTGGAAACAAACCATATGAGGAAAAAAAAAACAAACAGTTTTCTTGCTGCCAAAGAAAGGGGAAACAGAAACAGATATTATTCAGAATGTAAAGAAAAAATAACTCTAAATAAAATGTTAAAGTGAACAGGAAAGTTCTCACTTTCTGGGAATTACTCACGAGAGACTTGTATAGGTCGTTTCTTTTCTGAGTCTAAAATGTCTTTTCTGCTTGTCAATCTTGATGGTGATACTATAAAACTAGGTATCCAACTGCAGGTAAGTTGGGGGATTACTGGAATATTTGCTGTTTAGTCTCTTTACTACTACTGCCACACCATAACTGTGGAAATGGTGATGGCATACTGAATGCCATAGCTAATAGTGCAGGTTGCACTGGTCCTTAATCTTCAGACAAGGAATTAGAAAGTTGATCATGAACGATACTTGTCTTTGGCAGTAATTTTTTAATTATTTGTATTTATGAACTGAAAGATAAACCGAGACATTTGATTAAATAAGAGAGAATTAATAATAAGCAGAGAAGACAATAATTTGAACCCCTATGCAGACTGATTTTCTCATGGAAAAATATCCTTTGCTGATATTTAAAACAGCTTACACTTGTTGAATGACATAAGTATATTTTCAGTGTTTATCTCTGGAAGAAATAAAGCTTTCCATTCAGAAACATTACCATTAGTCTTCATAGTTTTCAAGGTAAAAAACTAATTGTAACTATTTAAGCACAATTTTGTATTTGAATTGAATTCTTCATATCCATTATCTGATTAATAATACTACATAAAAATAATTTCTATTTATTGAATGAAAATAACAAACTGCACTTTGACTGAAAAAAGATTTTGTGTATATGTCTTTGCATTGAATATTTGTTTAGTAGTCCTTATATCCATTGACTTGGACATCCCTGTGACATTTGGGTGAAAAATTCATTATCTAAAAATTAAGAAAAAAATAAAATCCTAAAAAATCCTCAAATTTTAGTAATACTTTAAATACATATCATGTGCATATTTACTGCTTAGATTAATAGATAGTAGTCGCTATAGAACCTATTTTTTACCTTTGTGATACATGTACCACAGCTATGATTTCAGTGAAAAATAATAAGCAATTGTTGACAATAAATATGTAGAAATCAATATTATTATTCTGAGTGCTTTCATTCACTGAAAGTTTCCCAGATTCCTGTAGCTGATCTTATATAAGGTATTTTAATAGTGTATGTCATTTTCTCCTCAACTGATTTTTTGTTTTGGTTAAAAATCAGTTTGATTTTGGATCACAGATTTTTCCATGAGATACCTTTAAAACTGATTTCTTGGATGGTCTTTTGTTAGCTTCTTTTATAACTGGCATTGAACTTCTTGCTGAAACAGTGTTTCCATGGACATGTTTTTGTATGAATTGTCAGTAATCTTAAAATGGCTAATTCAAAAAGGTGTGATTTGTAAAATCATGCATGTTGACTTAATATTGCTTGAATCACAGAAAGTATTAATTTATTATTAGTATGTTTCTGATTTATTTGTTTATTTCTTTATTTGGCAGCCTGTAATTCCAACCAGCCCAACAAGCAGTTCCACAACACCAACAAGTACAATGGGCATGTCCTCCAAAATGGAAAACTCAGCACTCCAGGATGTTTACATTCTTTCTCCAATGTCAGGACTTTATGGCCCCAGGTATTGAACTCCTAATGAGTCTGAGGAAAGTGAAAAACAAAGTTCTGCACTTCAATTTCACTAGATTAATAAAAGTGGGAAAAAACCCTCATCTAAATATTTAGTGAAATTACGAGCTGGAAATACTTTAAGCAGCATATAATTTTTTTGAGACGCTTTAAACTAGATACAGGTTGAGCAAAAACTGGTTTTACTAAACTAGAAAAGCATGTAAAGAAGTCTTTCATCATTTAGTCTTACTCTTATGTGATTTGCACCTTGTTCAAAAGCATGAATTTCTGCAAGGGAAATCCTTGTCATTTCATATTACAACAATTACTGAGTCTCCTTTTCAAATGCAAGAAAAATCTTGGTTAACTATGTTTATCTTGCAGTTAAAATTGAATCTAATGATTTTATTAATTTACATTTGTTGAAATTGAATTGAATCACTTTTCTGAAAGTTCTCACACGCACAAATTCAATTACCGTTCATTTATCATTTATTTATGATAGACAGTTGGTATGCTTTAGGTTTTTCATGAAATGGTTTATTTCCTCATATTCTTCTGTTTTACTATATTTAGGGATGAAATTGGCATAATGTCTTGTGATGACATCAGCAAGTTTGGAAAATCCGGAATGAAAGGCTCTGAGTCTCCAAGTTATTTTCTTGAGCATGAAAGTGGTAAATACTACACGTTAATTGAAGGTGAAGGCCACCCTGTGGGCTCTGACTATGAGAGAAGCAGAGCTGCAGGGGTGCGGAGAAGAGAAAAAACACCCACTCACGGTAGGCTTAATTTCTTTAACATTTTCAAATTATCTGGATTTACAAATTATAGTATGAGTAGTACAACAGCCCTAAGTATCTGCCATTCTTTGTTAGATGGTGTGCTGTTGGCTCTGAAATATCTGTAAGATATAGAGAGAATTTAGCACTATCTTAGAGACATAATTGTTTGAGTAGTGTCCTACAGTGAATTTTAATACTATAAATATTTTTCAGTATCTTCAAGCAATGACTGTTTAAATATCCGATACTATTAAAACAATCAACTCTTGTTTACTAGAAAATTTCTATATATGCTCATATAATTACAGTTATACATATATGTGCTTGCATATGTGTATATCACTGTAAAAATAATTGTTGAAAATTATAATTTTCTTAGTTTATCTCTGAAAATGATCTTTCTGGTGTTTGAATTCTAGAATGATGCAACTGAAATATCAGAGTGCATTCTTGAGTGTTTCAATTTTCAGGGAAGTGAGTTATTATTGTTCAGAATTCTACTGATTACAGAATTTTAAGATAAAATATTTATAATCAAAGCTGTGATTATATGTGTATTTGGTGATGCAAATGACATGCTCTTTCTGTCTCAGAGAAAGCAATGTTGACTGCTTTTGGACATAACGTTCCCTAAGGCTAGGTTCCATCTTCTGTCAAATATTTATGATGCCATCAATAAGTACTACACCCACCAACTCTGATGCCTTTTTTTTTCCCTTTCTCTCATTTTGTTGAAAAACCCAAACATACTTTCTTCGTCTTTGATAAAATTTTAACAGATTTTTGTTCTACATAGAATATTTTTAGTAACTTCTACACCCATCTACTCACTGCTGGAGAGGGCTGAAACCAGGTTAACACTGAAGAGTGATACTCCATCTTAAATACAGTAACTTTGTATTTCTCTCCCTGATAAGCGACATCATTTTATAAAAAAAATTAGAATGAAAGAGAAATATTAACTGTGATTAAAATTGGAAGCAGATGGATGAATTTGGCATGCTTTCATACAATCCTGCTACATAATGACTTCAAGTTTAAAATACTGGGCTCTGTGCCTAATCATAATAGTATGCAAATTTACTGGTTTTACAATGGAGAGTTCTGTCTGATTTTCTCTAACTTTGTGACAGTGTTCTAAAATCTAGGAAGAATTTGTTTTGTAAATCTAAGGAGTTTTTTTTTCTTTTCTGCTTTTAAAACAATTGTTAAATTTTTTTTTAAACTACAGGTCAAATTACACTGATAATTAACAGCAATTTCAAATGTTGTTCTATTATAGCGTATGTTTTTACTTTTTGACTTGAAGATGTACATTTGATTCATCAAAGTGACTGTATGTCTCTGTGGAAAGACAAGATTTCTGGTGGGTCTATGAAATGTGCATCTGATGCTGGAACCAAATAGCCATGGGCTAAACAGGAAAAATGAGACTTTTGAAGTCTTTCATGGTTGAACAGATGCTTTCATTATTGCTAGAACTCACACAAACTGCAGCTGAAAAATTCCTGCCAGGGATTTGCCAGAAATAAAGTGATTATTAGAAATCAGTTTCTGTTGCAGCTGGTGGTAGATGGAAGAATACTCAGGAAAATGAGACCCTCAATACTGATAATATATGCAAAGTCCGTGGAGGCAAACAGGCTCCTTTTTTCATAACAATTGTGAAAATTAAGTTTGTATTTATCATGGTTGCAGTGCATTTTGTTTTTTTCAAGGCTTATTATCTAATATTAGTCTTGACTGTAACATACTTAGAGTTCCTGCATTTAGAGATCCTGTAGCAATGCATATCAAATCTCTTCTGTTTCTGTTAGAGACCAAGGTATCATAATCAGTATTGTTTTTTTCAATTTCTATTGTTATACACAGTCATTTTCATGTTGTCTTATTAGTATTCAAGATGCAATTGTAAAACAAGTTCACAAGTTACATCTATTTGGGAAAGAATTTACAATTAAAATACCATGCAAAATCGCTTTTTTCTTCACTTGTGTGTGTTTCCCATCCTAAGTTCCCACCTTTAATGTTGATTATGCTGTGGCATCTGGGATTTATGTGTTACAAATCTCATCAGGGTTTCAGACTTTTCTTCTCTTGAACAGAAAAGCTGCCAAGTTTTTCTGTTCATTTCAATTTGTTATGTGCACTCATATTCATATTCTTGTCTTGTTGACTTCTTTGTGTTTCTTTGTTTATTTTTTAAGAAACCTATTGTACTGATCAGCTGGCACACTTGATTTTGTGGGTCATGCAAAACTTAACCAATAATTTAAAGGTGTCTGTCATCTGTTTTGTGATACTAATACACTCAGACAAGGCCAAAGTGCTTACACTTTAAAGTCAGTTTTTGTAGTATTCCAAGTTTAATGGTCTGCTATTGATGTTCTGCTGATGCCATAGTGGGGAATGAGTAACATACAAGAATATCTCTCAACCATATCACCATAAAATCACTTTAATTAAAATTCTAATGCCCAAATGTTTGTTGTTGTTGTTATTAGCAAGCTGCACTCCATCTTATGTTTTTAAGGCATTTGAAATTAATCTTCCTTGAAACTATGAGGTCTCACTACTTACTGTGTGGTTTTCCAGGTCAGATAGGCTTTATTATTTAACTGATAGAAATGTCATGTTGTAGCTGTAGTAATGATCTTTCTAGCTTTACTAAGGCTCTCTACAGCTCCCTGAAGGGAAGTTGTGATGAGGTGGGAGTTGGCATCTTCTCCCTTGTCACTAGTGATAGAACTAGAGGGAATGGCCTCAAGTTGCACCAGGGGAGATTCAGGTTGGAAATTAGAAGATGCTTCTTTGAGAGAGTGGTCAGAACTGCCTGGGGAGGTGGTAGGGTCACCATCCCTGGAGGTGTTCAAGAAATGTTTAAACGTTGTACTGAGGGATATGGTTTAGTGGGAAATACTGGTGATAGGTGAGCAATTGGACTGGATGATCTTAGAGGTCTTTTTGACCTTGGTGATTCTATGATTCTGAATTAGCCACTTTAATAACTTTTTTTTTATTATTATTTCAAAAGACCTATTTAATGAGTGACCAAGATTTTCTGGAAAGGAACTTAAAACTACTTTAAGTTTACAAGTAATTTCACCAAAATCATTGGTACCTTCCCTCATATAATGAAGAGGATAATCTTACATATGTGATGTTTAACTTATTCTGAATGGTGTAGCTTAAATAATGTATGGGTGCTGATAAAAAGGCTTGCTCTGAAGGGTTATGTCATGCCTCTAATGTGCAAGCATTACTCATTCTACAGCCTGCTATTTCTGATCTTCAAAAATTATATTGGTTCACCTTGATTTGCTTCCAGGTGATTTAAGACCTGTTTCAATGCCTACTGACTACAGTTGGATAGGGGAGTCAAAGGAACAAAACATATACAAGAGGGGAAGCCGTGGTGAGTTTTTCTTTTTTTTCTTTGCTGTTCCCCAAGGAATTTTTTTAGTTTTTTTAACTTAAGAACCACAAAGATATCATCACAGAAACTAAATTTTTTTTTTTCTTTTTTGATTGCCACAGAAAATAGGCTTTTACTTTTGGTATAACAACAGATAAACACCAAGGGGAAAAAAAAGACTGTAAGATATGTGCTAATATCAATCAGTTCTTGATCCTTACTGTTCTGTAAAATAAGAGATAAGAATTAGGATTTGAGAATAGGACTTTTGATCTAATTTCTGTTCTTTTGATTATTCTTTTCATTCTGAAATAGACCAAAAAATAGTACATTTCCTTTTAAAATAATTTTAAGAAATATAACTACAGATGTATGCTGTCAAACTTTTTTACAAAGAATGTAATTATTCCTGTGTCTTCAGTCCTAAACTTTAGGTCAGTAAAATTGATTTCAGAAAGAACTTGAAATATTAAGATTTTCTAATTAATGATACGTGTTTATCTTATAAGTTAACTGTCATCTTTTAGAATGGTTCAAATAATACTAAAAAACAGATTTGATTTGAACACTTGGAAGTGTACTGTAAAATCCACACTTGAAACTTCAAAAACTAAGTTAGGTACATGTTTTGCTGATTAAAAACTGTCTTAAATGAAGATTATTCTGTAAAGTTTACTTAGCTTAAAGATGTTGCCAGTAAAGATGTCACTGTTGTGGCTGACAGCTGAACATAACTGATGAGCAGTCCGTTGAAAAAGTCAGGTTAAATTTAACCTATGCTAAAGGAAACACAATCTGTGTTTCAGTAACGACTAAGAAAAGATGAGATTTAGTTTACAAAACTTTTTTTTTTTTTTAAGTAAATCTTAAATTATTAGAACAGTCTATCTAATGTTACTATGAGATTGGTGCTATGTTCTGCTTTGTGGCCAAATGACTGGGATGTATTTGAGAACACAGTAGTGAATTCAGTGAGACACTGCAAAAGGTTTGTGGAGATTGTCCAGCTGAGGAGATATTTAAACATAGGCTGGATTATCGTAGATGCCATTCAGTTCAAATTGTTGTAACCAAAATCTGTTTTTAAATCAAAACTTTCGTTCAAAATGGCATGTAGAATTCTGTAAAAATAATTTTGACTCAGATTAATTGCATAAAGCTTTTTTAAAAGATTCCTTTCCACGTCTCATCTCTAACTGTTGTGGGTTTTTTTTGATGGGAAAAAAAATTGTTAACATTTTTAAAAAGTGTTAACATTTGCTTTTCATTTTATCGTATTGTTTTGTAGTTTAGTGGAACGCCACACATTTAATAAAGATTGTTCTTCATGACAGCCAGTATTTTGTGTAAATGTAAAAACTGAAAAATCAGCCAAGTTGTATTTCCCTTGTGCTTAAACACACTTCATATCACATTCAGTTGAAACAAGCTGTATGTTTGAAATATCATAGCGCAATGTTTATTGTGAACTTACATAAGAATAAAATAAACTTGTTGTAAAGGAAAATAAGGTTTTGTATTTAGCTGGTACCTTGCCTTACTATTTATAACTGTAGGAATGAAATCTAGATTATCTGTTTTGTCTCACTTGTATTTCTTTTCACTTTTTTCCATCCAACCACTGACTCTGAGAATTCACTTCTGCGGTACCTGAGTGATGATAAGATATTGGTTATCCAAGAAGAGCCTTTGACACAGAAAGACAGCAAAAGGGACACAGGTCGTAGGTCAAGAAAAAAAGGCAAAAGCGCGAGCAGTCCAAACTACCCTATTAGTCCATCGATGTTGACATCTACTGTTAATGTTAGGCTTGAACCTGGACAGCAAGATATCTTGAATTTTGCACTAGCAGAAAACAATACAGTTCCACTTTACCATGTAAGTACATAACAAAAAATGCCATTTAATTTTTATTTATTGATTTTATTTATTACCTGGAAAAACATTAAAACATTTTCCTTTATGGATTGATAGAAATTGATATAAAGGCATATTCTTTTACTTTACATTTTAATGTTGTATTTTGTGGTCCAAGAATTTTCCTAATGCTCATATCAAGATAGCTTTCACATAAGAATACTCTAGACAGAGGGAAAATGCATGGCAGGCACCACTGGGTATGAGATACTTTAAGTGAAATAGTGCATTTTGACCTTTTTTAAAACAAACAAACAAAATGATTCATAAGGATCTCAAGTTCTGATAATAATTATAGATTATTTAAAGTTACCATATATCTCATTTAGTCAGTATGTTTTCTAAAAGCAGACTTAAGCTTAATGGAGTTATTGATTGTTTATATTGTGATACCATGGCCACAGTCCAGTAACGTGAATTTGTTCATTCTAGTAATACAGAAAATATTTTGGAGTGAAAACTGCAGATTGTCACTAGCCTGGAAGCAATAAATCTGGAATAATTGTATCTCCCAGATGAACAGCCAGTTCTCATAACTACAGTAAAAAAGTTCCCACAACTGTCAGCTAGTAAAGAATTTTGGTGTTGCTTTAGGTGACTAGAAATAAGGAATAAGCCTTTCAGAGATCAGCTTTCATTGTTCATACTTTGTATGTGTATCTTGCCTTCTTTATTCATGGTCCTAACATTTGGGAGCAGACCACTCCATTCTTTTGACACAGAGTGGTATCTTCAAAACTTTTGGGGCTCAAATCTTAATGTATTCAAGGCAGTTTCACTAAAAGAGAGCAGATTTCCTCCCCACAGTCAGTGTGGAAGTTTCTTAGGGTGTATTTATTTTCTAATCTTAGTGAACTTCCTCTAAGAAGAGGAAAACACAGGTCTTGTAGCAAGTTTCTCAGTACTCTTTTGCATTTGGGATCTCTGCTGGTGTTTCTCTCCCTAAGCAAAATCTTGGGAAATTATTGTATTTTCATCAAGCCTGAGAGGTGAGTAAGCTTTGCCTAAGGGGATACATTCGAACATAGCCTGCCATTCATCTCTGTTTCCTACAAGCTGCCAGCATTTGATAGTCTGAAGATTTTCCCTCTGTCCTAAGGACAATGTAATTTTCCTTTTCCTATGCCAATGGAACTCCATTTTTTGAAAAACATGGAATTTCTCCAACTTTTGGAGAAAGTCAAGTAGTTTATAAACCAAAATGTTTAGTGGCAGTTGTTTCTTACAACCTTAAACTCTTATGCAGATTACTGGGATCACGGAGTCAAAGAAAAAGGATTCGAATCCAGAGAAAAAACTATCATCATTTGTTTTGTTAGGAGTGAGAAAATCATTGTGCAAATCTACAAAAATAAAACAAAACAGAACAGCACGTTATAACTCTGCAAATTTTTCTCTGTAGAGTTTCCACTGTTTCAACTGGTTTTCATGAGTTTTTGGATCATCTCTGGACTCACCTGACTTCTGAAGAAAGGGAAATGGGTTATGTGGGGTAAATTGCTGGCTGAGTTTTAAACAATGATAGTTGCTGGTTAAGTTCCCAGAGGCAGGCCTGTTGTCACTCTCTTTATCATCACCAAAGCAACATCAATGCATTTCTTTTTAAGGCTAATATACCACACATTCACACTTTTTCTAATACAGTCATATAAATACTGTGTTCTGAACAGCAATTTGCCAACCAATTTGCAAAAAACAACAACAAAAAACACATTAGTGTTTTTATTATTATTATAAGTATTGTTATTATTATAATATAATAATAATATTTCATTTTTAGAACTGCAGTAGTATAATATGCAGTTAAATTATTATTGTCCATTTTTTATGTTTGTAGATCAAGGTGACTAGGAGCAGAATTCTTATGCTGTGGCTTTCGTTCTGTATTAAAAGAACAATATCATTTTTAAACGAAGATGATAAATAATTAATACGATATTGCAGGATAACAGAAGTAGGAAAACATAATCTAAGAACGTAATATGTCAGCTATAAAGGGTTTGAATATAATGGTGGAAACTGAAGCAAAAAGAAGGCTTTATCATGGGAGCATATAACATTACATGCAGTGGTTGGTCTTCCCCAAAAGGCAGTTCAGTACCAGTCACATAAAGTCTATTATAATGTGTGGTAACTGCAGAGGACACCTGGAAGACAGTCTGTCACAGACACAGTGGTGTAAATTCTTCTATCAGTCTAAGTGTTTCAAACATTTGAGTCACAACTTTGCAGTTCTTCAGGACAGAGTCAAAGGAATCAAAATATCTCAAGCACTCAGTGAACTGCCTTATAAATATACAAGAGGAACTGAGTCGACAAATACATAAGAGTTGCTGACACGGGTTTTCTGGGTTCTTGCCAGTATAGGATCATTTTTATGAAGTCTTTCCACTTTGAATACTGAAAGAATTCTGAAAAGTGAAGCAAAATATTGTGAAAAATATCTACTCAGAAGGAAAATTTTAAGTATCAAAGAACATTTAATGGAATTTTAACAGAAAAGAAAAATACATTTCTATCTAGAATCAAAAATTAGGCTTTAAGTAGATCATCTCATTTCCTTTATATATATGTACATATATATTTCAGTATACTTATGTATTTAGGTGATGAGATTTTATTCAATTGAAAATTTACTCTACAATCAATAAGAGTTAAAAGAAGATATTTCAAAGCTTTAGCTAACCAAATTGCTGTTGAACAGCTTTTGCTAATTCCTTTTTTTTTTTTTTTCCAATAATCATTTCTTTAGGATCATCTGAACTGTCCAATTAATTTCTTGTGCGTTGCTTCTTCTTGGATGTTGGGAGGCAGAAAGAAGCAGTTTGTTTTCTTATGAAAGTCAGAACTACAGAACTGTTGTAATCAAATTTCCATTAATTCCTCTATGTTTAATATATATCCAGGATCATTTAGCCATTGCTTTATTCTTTAAGCATGCTTACACAAATAAACATACATTAAAAAGAAAAAAAAAGAGTTCAGATTACCAGTCATAGATGTAATAAGTTTTACAAAATGGGTAATTGCGTATTTGCGGAATTAGATTAATGCTTGGGAAATAATGTGGATTTGGAATCTAAAATTAAACAATTAGACTGATTTCATAAGTTGAAGTGAGGATGCAGAATTACTACGTAAAATGGGTATATAGGTAGTGTAATACACCCGTTTGCCCAGCATATAAAATGATCCACAAGGCTATGATGCAGTAGAATATTACTGATAGGAGACACTGCCTATTTCACTATATATTTATTACTAACTTGGCATGCAGTTCTGTGATGCACATCACAGAATAGATTACTTCTTAGAACATAACTTCATGTTTTTACTAATCCTCTTCTGTAGGGACATTTTTGGCAGTTTAAACATAAGTAATAAGGCATATGTAAATATCACAAAATTTTATATGCATAATAGCACTGCTGAAATATACCATTGTAATACACTCCGCTCTTATAAGAATAGAAGTGAAATTTGAGTATGTATCTATTTTTTGTATTACTGGGTTTCATTCTGAATGAAATTGATTTAGCAAGTAGGACTCCAGTGCAGTAAAAAAAAAATCACAAGATATATTTTCTATTCCATATTTTTTCACCATAAACCAAAAGGCAAAAAGTCTCGAAGAGAACACTTTCTGTATTGAAAGTTTGCTGCTTGGAATTTTTAAAATCTCTATCAAACTGTACATTTTCTGCTGCTCAGTTCTATTCCACACTATGGGAACCAGCTCTTGTCTAAAGAAATAATGGACTTCTTAGTTCAGACTCAGTCTGAAAATTGACATTGTCCAACTTCATGGTTGTAATGCTTCAGATTTACAGTTTCTT
The DNA here is from genome assembly GCA_002909625.1 of Bambusicola thoracicus. Classification (NCBI taxonomy): domain Eukaryota; kingdom Metazoa; phylum Chordata; class Aves; order Galliformes; family Phasianidae; genus Bambusicola; species Bambusicola thoracicus. The sequence goes on from PPHD01001357.1 coordinate 34,000, forward strand.
CTGAAGCTCTGAAATTCAATCCTTTGGGTACTACACTAAATTCTCATGTAACATAATGAGTGCTCATCTTTATTTGATGATAGATGTTCTGGACTATTGTCCAGAGAGAAGGTGAGAATTCTGTTTTGTAGTATATATTAAGAAACTGGATTAAAAACTGTTAAATCTTTTTTTTTCTTTCTTTTTTTTTTGTGATTTAAAATTTAGTGAAAAAGACAATTTTTTAAACAAATTTTAAGATATATTCTTTCAGTACAGCTTTCTCTACCTAGTAAACCAAATAATGGCTGCAATGGGGTAGTCATTGGGAATATTACAGCAGTAGAACCATTTTAAAGATAATTTGAACCATTACAGTAGTGTAGGATTAGTCATTGTTTCACAGTGATTGCTAAACTTGGTATTTAATTTCTTGCTGCTGATGACACAAAGTTGGCAGTTTATGCCTTTTTTCAGCATTGAATAATGTAAATGCTATCTGACTGTTCTTGGAACTGCAGAAGGCAGCTCCACAAAAGACATAAAATTTAGTGGTACATGCTGAGAACTGAAATGTATGCAGAAACAATGCAGATCCTCCTTTTTTCTGTAATGTATGCATGCTGGGATGTGCCAGATGTTCCAGATGTTATTCTGGATGGTAAGCAGTCTGAGTACTACTATGATAAATATAATAATCAAGGTAATCTGGGAGAATCGTGTATTCAGCTCCGTGTGACTGAAGAAGGAGTCTTTTATTGCCAATTTTGTAGGAAAAGTACTTACATTTTATTTCTTGCCTTCTGCTGTTGCAAGAAGAAAGAAAGGCCTGTTAACTGTCAAAAGAAGAGTTTCTTCACAGGTAACTTCTATTTTTTCTTTTTAAGCATCTGAAAGGTGGAAAACACTCTTTCCCTCCTTTCTTGGTGTGTTAAGAAGTCACCATGAGGATGCTTCCAAGGAACCTAGAAAATCAGAGAAGCTAATATGCGTTTTTCTGGATTCTGTACCTTCAAATTGATTCTGTCCATTTTTAGTGATTGCATGATAAGATTACTATGCATTTACACTGTGTCTCTGTATTTTAACTGTATACACGGAAGCTTGAACTGACATGTATCTAGCTGGTGCAGTCGGGACCCACCTTAAAATATGAATATCCAATAATATATTTGCAATTCTCTTCAAACATGATTCTGTAAACTAACCTCTCTTCATAATGTATAAACGTAACTCAAAATAGAGAAGGCACTTTACAGTATCTCCTTCCATTTATACTCCTGTTGTGCACTGCACATCTGCTGCTTCTCACATTGTCAAGCCTTGATGGTGTTCTGTAGCTTAGCATTTCCAACATTTTTACCTTTAGTTTATATAGGAGTAGACTTTCCCTGTATCTATTCTTTGCTGCCTTGCCCTCCAGACAAATAGGAGCTGCTTGCTCTGGTTCCCTCCCCTCATCTTAAAGTGTCTGGCATTGCTGGGTGGAAATTAATTATTAGGAAGTTTTCCTTTTTTATTAACACTATCCAAAGTCTCCGATACAGTAAAAGCATCCTAATATATGAGGCAATCTTTATACAAGCATACAGCATGTTTTCATAAATAATTCTGCTGTATTAGCACGGATTGTTATTCTACAATGTTCAAATGACCTACTACTAACTGTTAATAAAAGATTGCACATGAAGCATTATTAACTTGCTGTATTCTCATATATAAGCTCCAATTTGTGAAGCAATCCAGAGTCCTCTACCTCCAGAAAGTCAGAGTAGAGATAAGATATACTGTATTATGCTATTCAGGCAGAGGAATTTATTTTTATTAATTTTTTGAAGCCTGAAGAAATATTTATGATTTTGTTGATGTACTTTAAGGGTAAATTAACAGCCATTTGGATTGGTCTGATTCAGCACATGTTGATTAAACTGATGCTGCTTCTGCCATAACTGGAATATTCTTGAATATTCTTCATCCAGAAGAATGCACAAAATGCAAATGTGTGAACTTATCTTCCTTGTGATACAGATATCATCTCCTGTCATTAATGACCAAAAGATCAGTATGCAGGAAGCCAGCTGTAGTACTCTGGAGATACTCCTCTGAGTCTTCCTTTATACACACTGGGAGCCTTGGCCCCCACCCTTTCACTTTTCACCTGCCTAGAAGGTTGATAGGTGAGAGAATGAGCAACAAGTTTTGGGAGTCAAGAGACAGCTTTGTTGACATGATAGAACATAGATACATATAACAGGATAGAACAGGATCTTGTGTAGCCTGTACCTTGAGGAAAAGGAGGGGAAAAGGACTGAATATCTTTCCTTGGCCTGTGTAACTTCTTGAAGCTGCACTACATCTTTCCAACCTGGACCACTCTTCTTCTACTTCCTTTCCCTTTCCCATAAAATCATGTGCAGGAAAATCACTGCTGGATATTTGTCTGCATGTCAACCTAAAATTCTATCTGTCTTATACTTTTTCTGTAATGAAATAGAATTCTGTTCTCTAAACTTTAGCATATACTTCAGATGAGCGTCTCTTCAGCTGCTGTACATCTTGTGTAAAACTTAGAGTGCTAGTAACCAGCATTGCTAGTAAACAGACATTCTATAAAACCCCCTCAATTTCTTTAGAGTGCTGTATTTATGCTTAGTTTTTGAAGGAATTAGAGCTTTTATTTTGACTTCTTTGTTTTTGTTGTCTACATCTTTTGATATTCAGGTTCAACTTCCCTTAAATTTCTTTTAAAAGAGTGGATTGATGAGGAGTAAGAGACTTCAGTCAATACAAAATACAGTCTATCAGTTGCTGTGCTTTGGCTTTTTGTGGATTATTTTTTTGTTTATTACATGCAAAATTGTAAGCCAAAGGGCAGCTTTCTTTTAGATGCTCTCGTAAAGCGCTTTTAAAATCTCATATGGGGTGTCTTCTCTTTTAGATGTTTTTCATCTTAAAATGTTTAAAATTTTTGCTGCTGTCTGTTACTTGTTATACACTGGCATAATATCCATAACGTAGAACATAATTAAAATTTCTGACTGGATATTGTATTTTCTACCCTTAGTTATTTTTCCATCTGTCACAATTTTTTCAGCTTAAAAATTGAATTCTTTGAATTGCACGTGTGTGTCTCGCACAAGATTATTTCCTGTCTCTATTATCTCACCCCTCAACAGGAGTGGAAGAAAAACCTCAAAGGCAGCTTTCATTTTTTTGCAGAGCATAGTAATTTTGCATCTTCAGTGGCTTAAATTTATATCTTCAGTGGCTTAAGCATCAGCTCACTGAGCTAGAGAGATAAATAAAGCCCCTGGCAGCACAGCTACAGTTTCACTTTTGAACAAACATTCTGTAAAGAAATGCTTAGGATAATGAATATGTGAGTTCAGGAAGCAACTGAAGCAATAATTTTGGAGAGCATTAAATATTTGAGTATAGAGGAGCGGAGGAACAATATTTATTATAAAGGTAAAGGAAAACCTTTTATTTTGCTTTTGAATATATGATGTATATATGAATATATTTCATTTGATCATTGCAATTAGTAACTTTAATTATCAAGCTGTCCTGGTCTCACTACCAAGTATGGTAGTCTTCTCTACATGTAAACAAGTAAATAATGACTTTTAAACATCTTTTAGTATCTCTGCAGATCTTTATTCCTGTGATTTTTATATCAGTTCTTCACTTATTTTTCAATTATTTATAGAGATTTCAGGTCAATAGTTGTTGAGTTATTGAAGGAACAGACATTATTCTCCTTCCATTTCTACTTATGCAAATCTGAAGTAGATCCACTGAAAATTCTTGGAGCTACATGAATATAAAGCTGACTTGAAAGAAGGCCAATAGGTGCCAGTGACCTGAATTTTACAGAATTTGTGCTTTATAGTATGTGGCAGCATGGCGAGACTTGCCTTCGTGAGCCTCCCACGTGTCTACTACTCATGAACATGGCATTTTAGTAAGATGAAGTAAAATTTAATTTGAGAACTAGGGTAAGGCAATTTGTTTTCCTCATAACAGGAATTTAAGAAGCAACTGCTCACAAAAAAGATGTATAACAGTGATGAAATTGCAGGTAGGAGTCTATCATATATGTCACTGTAAATATCTGTGCATGCAATTGAATTACACAAGGAAATTAATTGTAGCAATGTACATATTTATAAAAATGTCAGTGTGGGTTTTGTGGGCTTTATGTATATGCTCTCAGAAATCCTTTTATAAGGTTGACATTTCAAGTTAGCAGTGAGACTGCATTCCAATGATAGCTTTTTGGGGACAAAAATGTAGTCAAATAAAATGTCATCTACATGTGTATGTATATAAATACAGAGTGATCCCTACTAAAGTGACAGTAGTAAGTATGTCATTAATGAAATGGTCAGGAGCAAAGATTTTTTAAAAATAAATAAATTACTGAGAAAAACTTAGGCAGTCAGAAATACGATTTAAATTGCTATTGATGCAGTATATTTAAGAGAACTATCCTTTACGTATTCGTATAAACTGTTTGCTCCTTCTGCCTATACAACTATTTTCTTCTTTGCTAAATTGCAGTGAGCTATTAATCAGTAAAAAATTGCATAATCGATGAGTAGTAACAGACTTTACTCATCTTTTCCTTTTCCCACTACCATAAAGCCATTGTAAAATTTCCCGATGACAGACTATCCTTTAGTTAATTAGATTTTATTATTCAACGTTTATGAAAATTAGTGGTGTAGAAAATAAGACTTCTAGAAAAACATGTTTTATTAACAGAAGCATACTTAACTCTTGCTTCTATTTCTGTCTAATATATGCATGTTCACAAAATGCAAGCAGTTGTTTACAGTTACACTAATTGAATCTGTTTGGTCAAAAGGAATCTTGAACACTGATCCAAAATGATCACACATGGTATAGGTGCTCTTTGTGCATTATTTTGGGAGGAAAATTACAGAGCTGGACCAGCCTTGTATTGATAATGAATATTCGTAGTATAAGAGATGAAAACAAGATAGCCAGTGTGCTGTGAATAGGGAAAAGTATGTTGGCCTTGTCAGGGAGTATGGAATGAATCCTATTTGCAGAGAGAACAAATAGATCCTGATCTGGAAATGCTTTAATTTTGGAGCAGCCTTAGAAAAGAAAGACCTCTACCTAATAAGAATTAGAATGGGAAACAATTAAACTAAGTTACTTTCCTATTTTAGTGGCTAAAATTAGTAACGCTATAAGGCAGAAGGATATAAGAAAAACTACAGGTCTTTTTCAATGAATAAAATGTATTTTGGTAAAAGTAGCATGGGTAGCATGGCTGTCAAGTTTCTTTTACTTGGTTGGCTGCACAATGTATTTTACTAGGCTGTCCATACTATTTTCAGGGATGATCAGATCAGTTCATTCATATTTAATAGTGCATTAACAGCAGCAAAAATCTGACATTTATTATGCAGGATTTTACCAGAGCTCTTCAAACAGATATTTTGCTATAGCTGTATGCTGTTATCTCTCAGTCTGATTCAAGAAAATCTGATGAATGTTTCCAGACGCTATATTTTCATTTCTGTAGGTACTTTACACTTCAGATTCCAGGTATACTCTAAGGAGGATTTAGTCATTTATATCACTCAGTTTAAACAAGAAAACCTGTTACCACTTTCTGTACTCAATTACTCAATAGAGAGCTCCTGTCATTGCCTAGACTTAATAAGGTATGTGGGGGATTTCCCTTCCTTTAACTGTGAGGATGCCATTTCAGTACTCTTCATCAGCTACCTTATTTAAATGGTCTTCCATATTGTTTATAATTCATAGTTAACTTGGTAAAAAGGTCAGCTGCCGTAGCAGCACCTCTTTATTTATTTCCCTATATAGGGAAATAAAACATTTCCCTATATCCTGTAGGGATGCAAACTTAAAGTCTATTGTAAAATATTTTTTTTATAACTGCAACTACAGTGTGTCAGAATAAAAGAGGAGAGAGCATGAGGGGCATCATAGATAAGTGGGGTACTACATGACAATTAAGACAGGGACTGTTGCACTCTAGATAAAGAGTAAAGGTCCTGCCATGGGTAAAATGTCTTGGTGATATCATGTTAGGTAACTAGATTAATTTCATTAGATGTAAGCACATGACAAACAAGACTCCTGAGAGCTTAAAAATGCTGCAACATCATAATACCCTCTCTAATTTATTAACAGAATAATTTAATAATTCAAGGTTTTCTGGCTGTTTCCAGAGGCAAACCATCCACTAGTCATAGTAGAGATGTCACGGTAAAATATGATATATGATAAGATGATATCTGGTGTGAATGATGGAGGTGGCAAAATTAACACTTGTCCCCTGAACATTTCAAAACTTTTAAATCTGTGTGAGTTAGAATATATTTTTCAGAGTCTATGGAGTTAAATACAGAACCAGCAGATTTAAAAATAGAATCAGCAGACTTCCTGCCTTTAGTTATGTGAACTATGCAGCTAAGTTCTGTAACTGTTTACTGAGGTCATACGAGATTAAATATTTTACAGTGTACCAAAAGTAGTGATGTTAAACCCCAGGCATTATACTTCCAAAAAAAGAATCTGTTTCCCATTTGGTTATTCAGCAAGGATTTAAAGTAAAAAAAAATTTCAAGTGGCAATTTCTGCATTTCAAGATGAGAAACTGCTTTTTAGCTGTGGGAAAACATCTCCATGAGAAAGCTTGGTTTAAAATAATCAAGAGTTTGAATGTTTTATGTTTAATCCTGAATCACTTGCTCCTAAAAGAGTTCGACTCCAAACTTCAGATAAATAACTTCAATCTAGAAAGTCAAGTTATGCAAAGCTATGTAAGCATGGTGATAAAGATTTGATGACAGGTTTCTCATTGTTTTTAAAATTCTCTACAATTTTATTCTGAAAGTCTATATTGCAGCATTTTACATCTAACACATTCTAGAGCACCCATTCAAATTTTAACATTTTTGCAAACATTGACCTGCTGACATTTTTAGTTTCTTGTTTTACTTAAGCTTGATTACAATATGCCAGCAGCTGAATTTGCACGTGAAGATGTAAGTTGCTTTAAACGTGATCTTCATTGTGGAATAACATCTACGTAGAAATTAATCTTTTCCATTTCTTTTCTCTTTGAGTTACAGAATGAGTAGTGTGATTTACTTCTGTGTCTTCTGCTGCGGTTATCATGATGCTGAGTGCACCAAGGAAGTGCATACTCTTCAGTGTTGCTTAATGCTATTTGTTTTTCTTCCACAGAGAGCAGGGGACACAGTCAGTGGAGATACTGAAAGGTAATTTCTTCTGTTATTTTTGTATTTAAATAGATATAACTTATCCATGAATTACATGTACTTATTAACTTGTAGAAACTCAACTGCAGTACCTGAAGAATAAATTTTCCAGTCTTAGTGAGAAAAGCATTAATATCTCTTAGCAAACATCATAACTCTTACACCTACTAACTTCAAATATGAAGATAAATTGCACAGGTTGAATTTTCTTTATTTAAATGCTTCGGGTGCAAAATTATTAAAAACTGTGAGGTGGAAAAAATGATGCCAGTACAAAGTATGAGACATCACCTCTCAGTATTCATAAAAAATAAGATAAATTAAAATAAAATAAAAAAATCAATTTTTTTTCCAGAATGAGGATGAAAACTCAAATATGTGTCTAATGTAATTTTTGAAAAGAGCAAGCAGAATTTTCCAATTAACGTATAATTCAGTATGCACAAAATTTACTGTTTATAATTGTCTTAAATTTGATAAATTCTAAGAATGAGGGCTGCTGTTTCTCTTGCATTTGAATTTAATGAACTAATTCTAATGAATACTATAGTGATTTCTGTCTTCATTTCCTTCACATTTTATTTGACGATGTACCAAATGCTTTAGTTTCATCAAATATGTCATATTAAAAGAATAAGTTTGAAATAGCTTATGACTATCATGGAATGCCATAAATAAGATTTGTTGCAGTGTGTACATATGGATAATTATTCCTTTTTTTAAAATCTTCTCATCCTCTGTATGACCTAAACTTGTTAATGAAGTAAAACCATGCACAGAATACAAAATAATTCCTTTATGGTGCTTCCACCCAGTATTTAAAATTGGCAGTCTTCTTCAATGCTATACATTTCACTGCATTACAGCTAGTATCCTGAGGTACAACAAGGGTAGTTGTTCTCACTATACACATCACCTGGTGCCAATTATTTCAGGATTGTTAGCTTACCTAATTACACTGAAAGGACTGCACATGCTCAGTATGTCAGAGTATCCTTGCTAGACAGGACATAAATGTCTACTAGACTTGTGCTATATTCTTCACGAACATCTGGTTTAACAAGCTTTTGGAAATCTATTATGGGCCCAGAAAAAAAATAATTTCTTTTACAGATTGATTTTCCCTTTCTAATCCTTCTCCCATGGATTTTAAATTTCAGGTCCAAAATGTGACTGTTTCATATATCTCAAAAATGTGAAAAATACTTTTAAATGGCAGAATGATATCTTCTTGCTCTAATCAACTTTGTTAAGGGCTTGAACAGCTTAAAATGAAGGCATTTCAGCTTAAAATCAGCTGAGATGGGATCTGTCAGAAGATTTTTATCCCACATAGTAAAGTTTTGTGGGGCTGTGAAAAGAGTTTCACATATTTGGGTGAAATACCCTTGAGTGTACAGTTGCTTGTGTTGGTTCAGTGATATGATCATATTTTGTCTAAAAAATAAAAGAAAAAAAAAGAGTCAAAAAGATACTTCTTACAGGTAATATAATGTACAGCATACTGAAGGAAATAGTTACAAGCAACATTAGTCAAAGCCACAAACTAGCCAAATGCCAAAAACAGATGTGTGCGAAATATGCGACTACAAAATCTTGCTTACAAAACCCTTAAGATGAGTAGAATGTAAAGCAGATCTAGTAAGGTTTTTTAGGCTTGAGCAGAAGGTGAGGGAGACATTTGTACGTTACGACTGTTTGTTATTGTTTCAGAGCTGAGAAAGTGGTAATAATACATCTAACATGTAGTTGCTTCCTCCAGTTGTTCTTCAAAACAAATCTCTATGTGTTCTTTGATTTTAATTTTAATATAGAAAAAACAAATATAAGTAATAGGAAGCTCTGGTATCTATAGATTCTAGATGTGCATCTACAACATAGCCAAGACATAGAATCATAGAATGCTTTAAGATGGAAGGGACCTTTAAGATCATCTAGTTCCCGCCCCCCTGCTATAGGCAGAAACACCTCTCACTACAGGGTTGCTCAAAGAAACATCATTACAGAGACCTTGCATTTTGAAGATCTTTCTAACCTTCTAACCATGCAGGCCTGCAAGAGAAAGAGAAGGCAGAAAAGGATTGTATCATTCATGCGTTGCCCAGCTGCTAGTTGAATAACCAGTTTTTAACGCTACTGTTTTATGACTACTTGCAATTTGTTTATATTTGGAAATATGGCTCAGGTTCTTTTTCATAAAGTGTTTTGTATTTTTAAATATTAATACTGTAAAATTGCATCATATCCTCAGTGGCTTTGGCATACTTTGGAAATGATTTGTTTTATTTGTTAGTTCTGGAGAGATAAGAAGAGACAAGTTCTAGTCTTCTTGTTGTTATGTCAACTTGCATGTGCTCCTGTACTGTAGTAGTCTGGAACAGTACAGATGCATCTGAGGTAGCTGGCTGATGCCTGACATATCAAGCAATAGCCTGTAGCATCATTCTGAACCAGTAGCTGAGCCAGTGTAGAACTGAGAAGAGATTTCAAATCTCGCTGCAAAATACTCAGTAATTAATTTTCAGTGAGCATTTGCTCATTGTGGCAGGAATGCATTAAGCTGTGGAGATGCTAATACCTAAAAATCATGAATTCATGCAAAGCAGTCAAAGGCAGGTCCTATGACCACATAAATAGATCCATGTTGCTACATGAGCGTTCTTCTGAACCTACAATAAGGAAATGCCACATAGGGTACAATACATTTCTGCACAAATGTATTTTCTTATACCCTGCTTTTAAATTTGTGCAATTACAGTGGTGAGGAATTTAACCAATCTATTTTAAAA
>PPHD01001358.1:9820-44025 GCA_002909625.1 Bambusicola thoracicus
CCTAAGCTTTAAAACGTTTTCTATTTATTGTTCTCTCTGGGATTTCTGCAGTAGAGAGATTGATTAGGAGAGCTGAGGCTGTGCTCAGGAAAACGTTCAAAATGACAATATAAATTAAGCTGATTGTAGACTCGCAGAGTGGTTTGGGTTGGAAGAGACCTTAGAGCCCATCCAGTCCCAACCTCTGCCGTTGGCTGGCTGCCTAGCACTAGATCAGGCTGCACAGAGCCCTGTCCAATCTGGCCTTCAACACATCCAGGGATGGGGTATCCACAGCTTTTCTGGGCAACCATCCTCACCTTCTTATGGAGCAGCCTTTTCTTCCTTTATGTTCCTTTATGTTGCCTATAAGGGGTGCAAGAAATGGAGGCACTTAGTGACTTTGAAAAAACAACTGTAAGATACTGCACAAATAATAAATTTTGAGTAATAATTGGTCTAGAAATGGTAGAACCTATGTTGATGGCCTTTTTCACAAGAATGTAGCAGAATCCATAAATCCAGAGTGCTTAACTGGAACAAGTGGGAAGTTGTAAATTCATGCAAATTTATAACTACTTGAAAACAGAGGATTAGTTGTAGATTGTCTCAAGTGCTCACTATGTATTTCTTTGTTTATGAGCTGATAGTATTTCAATTCCCTACTTTCTAGTTCTGACAAGTTTGTATTGTTAGAAATATTGTGGCTAAGAAGCTATCTTTCTGATTTATAATGTGGTTTCTCATAATTCTATTGCATGACTCTGGGATTTACTGCAGGCAATGTGCTGGTTCATCCTTATTTGATTTATGAAAACAATTTAAACTCCTGTTAATCCTACTGTAAGTGGTTGTTTTATCTTAAGCGTCTACTTAAGTACCATCCTGACTACAGGTATTTTCTTGAGACGTCTCCTTAGCAGGAAGTGTTGCTTTCAGTTCCGTATTTCTTTCTAGCTCTTTCTGGAAAGCAATTTGCATGTAAAACAAAATTAAAAATAAAAAATAAAAAAGAATTTTAGTTTTATGTTCTTCAGATATCTTTGGACCTATTTTTAAAACACATATGCTTTTAGAAATTGCCTCCTTCAGGTATGAGTAAAATCAAGTCACCCAGAGTAAATGTGCAAGTACTTTCTCTTGTGAAGAAACTTTATAGCCAAAGGTCTTTTTTTTTTTTTTTTTTTTTTCCCAGATATGCATTTTTAGTAGAATGTAGACTCTTGCTTTAAAATTCCAATTCTTTAGATATTTTGATTAAAATTAGCGGTCTGTAAGAGGTAATTGAAAAATGCTGCTGGGGCGGGGATGTTGTTTACATTATGTGGAGGAAGCTTTCCCCAAAACCAGAGAATGTGGAGTGGCAGGGAATATGGAGAGGTCTAGGAAAGAGACTAGAAGTGTGGGGACCCCTGGTGTCATGGGATTTTACTCTTGAATACCTGTGGGACCCTGAGTAACTGGGCGAGTATTTGAGTAAGGGATGGTGCAGCTCAGAAAGATCTGAGGAGGAATGGCTTATCTGGGGCTTGGCTTGTGCTTGCCAAGCTGTATATAATACTATTCTGGACTTAACTATGAACGCTGTTGCACAGGTTATTCATGACTGTGAAACAGTCATTAAACAAGCCAAGAGGATGAAACCTCTCCAGGGGGAAGGGTGATGGCAAAAGTATAAATATGGGGAGGCATGGCAGGTTGATCATATCACCTTGCCACAATCTCGTAATGGTAAGTGTTATGTGCTCACCATGGTGGAGGCAACCATGGGTGGCTTGAAACATATGCAGTACCCCATGCTACCACCTGAAACACCGTGTTGGATCTGGAGAAACAAATCCTGTGGCTACTTGGCACTCCCGAAAGAATTGAGTCCGATAATGGGACTCATTTCAAAATTCACTTGTGGATATTTGGGCCAGAGAACATAGGATTGAGTAGATTTATCATATCCCCTACCATGGACCAGCCTCTGGTAAGATCAAACGCTACAACAGGCTGTTAAAAACCATGTTGAGAACAATTGGGTGGCGGAACATTTAAACACTGGGAGAAGCATTTGGCAGAAGCCACCTGGCTGGTCAACACCAGAGGATTAGTCAATCGAGATGGTCCTACATGATCCAACTCCCTGTATACTGTAGAGGGAGATAAGGTCCCTGTAGTACATGTAAAAAGCATCTTGGGAAAAGCAGTTTGGGTCCTTCCAGCTTCTGGAAAAGGCAAACCTCTCCCATGGACCTGTTTTTGCACAGGGACCTGGGTGCACTTGGTGGGTGATGGAGAAAAATGGGGATGTTCAGTGCGTACCACAAGGGAATTTGATGCTGGGGGAGTGCAGTCAGTGATTCCATGTATATATATGTATATAGATATGTGTATAACACAACACATGTTAATTATTGATTGCTCAGACATGCATATGTAATGCATGTCAATTATGGTTTGTTCCTACATAGATTTATGTTAAGCATGATGTGGTATTAGGGGTGGAATGCTGTGGTTTTGTGGTTTTTGTTGTCGGTATTGCACATCAGAACATCATGCAGAACAGTAAGAGTTAATGTTCTGGTTCCATGTTACTGTCTTTTGGGGCATTTTGGGTTCCTGGAGGGGTGGGGTGGCATCCCCGGAGGACTTGGAGTGAAGAGGAAGTGAGATGGAGCTCCAGACTGGAACCCAAGATTAGATTTAGGGATAACCCCGTGACAGGTGTGTGTTGTCATACACTGTTTGTTTAATGTGTTGGCGGAGCTGAATGACCCATTTGATTGGCAGTGCTTAAAATGGTTTTCAGATGGGGATATGCTTTTTAGTACTCTGATAGATAAACAATTTTTCAGTGGCAAAAAAAGAAATCTTGTTTATACTGAATACTTCAAACTCTCCAATGTATCCTGAAACACTGATACAGGAGTCATCTGAGTTGTGATAGAACCAAAGTTCTCAAGGGCAGTTGTTTCAGTAAGCACCTAATGCTTGTAAGGAAAAGTGGATAAGTTGGGCTGAGTTGTGTTTTGCCAGTAATGGTCCAACCGTATGTGGTTATGGGAGGTTGTAGGATTTGGTGAACACGTGGGCATCTCAAGGGTCCCATCCAGTCCAAATCATTCTATGATTCTATGGATGCCTGATGTGTTTGAGGCTGCTAAGCTAGAGCTGGGGCTGTGAGCGTTTTGGTAGACGAGTTGAGGATTGAAACAACATTGTCATGTTGCAGATGATAATCCAAAAATATAAAATGTAATTATTAGAGCTAATTAAAAAGCTCTGCACTTGGCCAGGGATAATTAGCTGCATAAATATGGATTAGTGACCTGCCATACTTAAGGAGGTGAGGAATGGCGGTGGTTCATAGCTAAGCATAAGCAAAGAGTGTAAAGATTTACTTAACAAGCATTCACTAAATTCAGTTATAGAACAGAATTTCAGCTTCCTGAAGAACCACCCTCCAGTGCTTCTCAGTGCTAAGTAGGGTGAAATATGATGTCCAGTTTAAGCACCACACTTGAGGGAAGACTTGAACATCCATATGCTGTCTAGATAAGAGCAAGAACTGTGATCAGAAGTCTAGAAAGTGGGACCTTCTGTGAAAGATAGGACAAATTGGAGCTGTTATTCTAAGAAAAGAAGACAGACATGGTGTGTAATAGTTCTAAAATACATTAGGAGGAAACGGGACAATTTCTTCTTTGTGCCTGTAGTGGATAGGTTGAAAAATAATGGCCTTAAATTGCAAAGGGAGAAATTCCTGCTAGATAATAGAAAAAACTCTTTAGTACTAAGAGTAGTTGAAGCACAGAAATAGATTTCCCACGGAAGTTGTGCAATCCATCACTATTCAAGCTCTTGGGAACAATTAGAAAAAGGTTCTGTATCCTTGTCAGGAATAGCAGAAACAGCAGAAACTGATTCTGTTTTGGGATGAGATGGCTTAGAAGCTCTTTTTGAGGTCCTTTCCATGCACGTTTGGTAGGATTATTTTTTTCCCCCACTTTTTTCCTGGATTTCTTTCGTGTTAAGTCTTTGCATTGTTGACCATCAGTGAGTAGTGTCATCTGTCATGTAAAGCATTGTTCACAGCATCTCTTTCACCTCTTCTTAGTAGTGGCAGCTTTGTGCACATCCTTGTTTTTTCCCTTCACTGTTCATACCTTAATATTTCCACTATTGAAGTTTATGTACCATTGAAACATTAAAGGCAGCAAGTGTCCTTAGTGCTTCTTTGTGGTCAACTTTAGTTTTGCTTAACTAAAATACAATGCTAATGAAAGTATGTGCACTGTATCATTTATTTCATTTTCACTTTATTCATATATGAAGCATGATATTTGTTTTTTTTTTTTTAATTCTCTGATATATTTTCTCATTTGTTCTATGTATGTCCTTCACTATATTTGAAGTCTGGAGGGTTTCAGTTAAAAAATCTGTCACAGGCCAAGGGGGAATAAAGAAAATGAATACAGATATCTGATGATCAGAGATTGTTTGGCATGTAACAGCTTGGGTTGGGGAACTTAGCTGTTACGCTTTAATTACTTTCCTTATTGAATTATATTATTCTGAGGTTTGTGAATGGTTGTGACTATGATCTGAGCAATTTCCTGGAGGAAAAAAAAAAAAGGATTCGAATGAACTCAAGGCATAATATTAATATATTTGTTATACAGAAAGCAGGAAAGGTCACAATGCTATTTTGATCTTTCACTTCAATTCTCATGACATTTTCCTTGAATATTTCCAGATTCTACTGTTCTAAGTCAATTGTAACATTTCTATTAAGTGCTGGGATTGGGATCAAGGGCTGGGTCAAGAGTAAACAACCACAAGGTTTGTCCTATCTCAGAGACGGATAATCAGAATTAATGAGCAATCAGGTTTCTCTAAATATAGTCGGAGTCTATGGTGTTTTGCCTCTTTCTGTGAAAATTTTCTGTTGTCTCTTGAAATAGCTAATCTGATCTCTCTGTTAAAGACAAACAAGGAATATGTTTGTGTTATATGTGCATGTGTAAGAGTAGGTTTTCATTTCTATTACTAAGTGCAAAGTTTCAGGTCAGCACTGAGGCATCTTTTTCTGCTAGCAACTTACTTCCACTTAGTCTAGAAGAGCCCAGTATTCTTTGTAAGGAAGTTCTGGCTTCCTCCCAGGTAGTGCTCAAATTTGAGACTAATAAGCAACCTCATGCCTTCTTCAAAATTGGGGTATTTATCAGCCAGAGATAAATCAACAGACTTTCTTCCTTTGGTAACAGGATTTTAAATGGGGGCTTTATCTCTGAGTGCAAGCTGTGCCCCCAAGTCATAGCGAGGTGAAGTTGTGATTCATTGCAAACTGTTCAGGCATTAGCACCATATGCCTAATGAATAATGGCATCTATTTGGGCTTTAGTATCTTCTAGCGTCTGCTGCTGTGGATCAGAGCTCTGCTGTGCCATGTGCTGTACAAGCTCACAACAAAGTGACCATTCCTATTTCCAAGAGATTTTTGCTCACTTAGGTTGTGCTGCTTTCCTGTTTTGTTTGTTTGTTTTACATCTATCTTTGAAATTCAGCATAGGGAGCTTTTAGAAAGCTGTTCTGGAATGGATTGTCTGAAACAAAAGGCAAGACTGCTACAGTTGTGTGTGTCTGTTTTCAAATAAATTGTAATAAAGGGGGGAAACACATCCTTCAAAGCACATCCATACTTAAACAGCAAATACTTTGTTTTCAAAAGGCTGGTAGGTGTGAAATCTTGCCCAGAACTTTTCTTGTGCCAATAAACATGAAGAAAGAAGAAAAAAACCCTACCAATTTTCATTTCATAACTGATTGTTTTAAAGAGGTCATAAAAATTACATACTAGCTGCTTGAATTTATATTCCAGCCAAGAATATTCAACAAATGCACAATGGATTTCTATGGTAATTTTTTAAGGTTCTCTAATTTAATGTCCTTTCAGTGAGCTCAATTTTACTTATGAATTAAAAGTGGTTATTTTAATTCTCTCAAACACCTTGCTTCCACCTGCAGTTGCCTATCTGCTTAGATTTGGTTATTTAGATTTAGGCTTAGAGGTTGGTTGTTAGTGGCAGATACTGGAAATAGACAAATCTGAGTGCAAATTCTCTTTGTAAAAGAAAATCTGTCATTTGCAGGCATATTCTGCCTCACCTGGAGGCAAAGTTTGTTGTTTACCACTGGTTTTCATGTTATGTTATCCATTTTGATTTGATATTTCACTTAATTTTTTCATTGATCTACTTTATATAATCGTGGAATGGCTTGGGATGGAAGGGGCCCTAAGGATCATCACATTCCAACCCCCCTGCCACAGGCAGGGCTACCAACCTCCACCTCTGGCACTCGCCCAGGTTTCCCAGGGCTCCATCCAACCTTGGTTGCTGAACACCTCTGGGGATGGAGCATCCACAGCATCTCTGGGCAAGCTGTTCCAGCACCTCACCACTCTCTGTAAGGAACTTCCCCCCAACATCCAATCTAAACCTTCCCTCCTTAAGCTTAAAACAATTCCCTCTTGTCCTATAACTGTCAACATTGTTAAAAAATAAATACAAATGCACAAAACTGTCTGTGAATACCCAAACAAGCCACCCAACTTTTAGGAGAGGATAAATATTATCAGTGGCTTTTACAGTACTGAGTAGTGTCTAGCTCTTCTGACAATCTGCATTTACAGAGACAGTTCATCCAATGCTGGAGAATCTCTGGATGTTAACTTTGGTTGGTTTTGTTACTTTAAAAATGAAACCTTTTCTGCTGATTGTTTTCTCATTAATCTGTTTCCACATGCTTAGTATTCACAGTCATGGATGAAAATCTTGCAAATTGTTAAAAACAACAATGAACTTTAAATATGCAGTGGAATACTGGATAAGAGAATGACACTGAGAAAATGTAAATCTTCCTAATTGTTCTTAAATGACACATTGATCTATTTATCTTTCTGAAAACAAATGCTTCCTGTTACCCAGCGTTTATAATCCCTTTCTTAATTTCAAGTAATTACTTCCAAGAAAGACCTTTGTTTCCTTTAAACCCGTTCTTTTTAATTCTTAATATTTTCAAGACGTTAGTCAAGTTTTACATAGAATCGCTAAGGTTGGAAAAGACCCACAGGATCATACAGTCCAACCATTTGCCCATCACCAATGGTTCTCACTAAACCATGTCCCTCAACACAACATCCAAACGCTATTTGAACACAACCAGGGTCGGTGACTCCACCACGTCTCTGGGCAGCCCATTCCAGTGCCTGAACACCCTTTCAGAGAAGTAGTATTTCCTAACGTCCAGCCTGACAGACCTGTGTGTCCATCTGCTGGGAGGAATGCAGTGAGATTTTTGCTGTGTGACCTTGAAGGAGTAGATTAGCTCTCCATGTCCCTCATAAATTAATAGGTGTATATATTTATACACATACAAATGTATTTATTTCTGGAGGTTGTTTTCCTACTTTAGAAACAATCTAACCACCCAGTTGAAATGTTCCTAGCGAATATGAACCAGTTTGTACTGAAGTGTACTTTTACACTAAAGCATGTGAATTGCAAGGAATTCCTAATTTGGGGCTTTTCAGAGAGCTAATAGTTTTATTTGATTGAAATAATTGCACTGAGCAGTTTACTGTTCCTTGAGAGTTGTGATTTGACATAAGGTAAAACTCAGGGTTTAATTGAAATGTTCTCTATGTAGTCTGACCTAATTAAATCTAAGCTTGCAAAGGAATATAGAGGACCGGCACCGTACAGTGTAGAGTTGAGCAAACTTTTCAGAAGGGTACACCAATGTATACATTCAGTATTTTTCCTTCCAGTTCAGATAGCTAAAAATAAAGTGTTAGGCATGTGCTTCTATGTATCACACTCCCACATCTACTTCTAAAACCTCTTTCCACCTTTCAGACGGTTTGTCAACAGAGTGAATCGTGTTTATTTGGCCTAGAATTTCTTGAAAAACTTGCTCGCATAACAAAGGGATTTTAATAGTAGATATTTGGTACAATGCCTTACTCAAAACATGTTGAATTTGAAAGGCTGACACTGAGTCTTCGATATGGTTCTCAGGAAATACCTTCTGGTTAGAGCTCCTTCATGAAAATTGTATGGGGAAAGCGTCTGCAGAGGTTAGAGAACTTGAGGCCAATTGTAGTAATGATGAAGTGGACTAAAAGAGTAAAACCAGCTTCCAGTCGTACACTGCTTTAACTTTTAAATGTACCGTTATAACTGATACAGATAATCTGAATTTGTTGACCTGTATTATATGTAAGGAAATTCATTTTTTTCCTCCTACCATTTTATTTTAAATGTTAAGCTGATTGAGATTGAAGTTGTCAAAGATACACAAATGGGATGGAAAAAGTGCAAGATCATCATTTTAGATAGCTACAGACTAAGCAGTATATATGCATTGAAGTAATACAATTGGTCTTTGCATAACAGCTCTTATTTATGCTGAGTAACATTATATTATGCTGTATATTATGCTATTCATAGTCAGACAAGACACTAAAGTGAAATATGTTTGACATTAAATTCACAGTAATTGGCCATAGAGAGTTTGTGCTAGCTTAACTCAACGGTTTTGAATAAAACCACTTATTTAAGTGAGCAAGGTTAAAGTTGAATGTGGATATGTTCTGCTGGTATAGCAGGATCTGCAGGTGCAAGTCATGGGCTGCCCAAAACAGTCCTGATGCAGAGCACGAATCAGCTCTGCTTGTGGAAGAGGATGTTCAGCAATCAACAATGGTTCAGGCAGTAAGTCCTTCTAGTACAGATCTGACCTCAGGTAAAGTTTAATAACAATCCAATAGAAGTAATTTGATTTAAACTGGGCTTTTGTATCTCTTTTATTTGTTCTTCCAAGAACCTCTTGTGACACCTCCCAGTCTACATCTTTTAGCAATAAAAAAAGTTTTTGGTTTCACTTAGAGGCTCATCATTTTGTTATGCTTGTGGATAATTCCCATAAGTAAAAAAATTATTCAATTTGCGTTCATACATGTATCTTAGTGAAACTGATGGTCGGTCAGTGATGTGGGGTTATATTTTATTGGGATTTTATAGGATAATCAATTTTATTAGCTCCTTCTGGAATATACCGTGGTAAACCTTTTTAAGTGGATATTTTCTATAACAACGTAGTGCTGTGTGCCTCATACGAAGATAGAAGGGCAGATAAGTTTTGGTCCTTCCATGATGATATTCATATACTTACGGCTAGAATGAGCAATTATTTAGATGAAGTCTGGGAGATTATTTATTTAAATGTAACTTCAATCAAATAATATGATAAAGAAAGATAAATTTATTATTTTGTTTCATTGTATCTAAGGAAAAGTACCCAACAATGTCCAACCCAAGTACAAATAAACTCCTTGGAAAAGCAGTTAGATAAGTTCGTGTCACAATGTGTAATCTTTCAAGTGGCAGAAGGGACTCTAAACCTTTTTTTTTTACTGACTCTTGATCTTTTGCTCTTTTACTATAGTGCTTAAACAGTTATTCCTTTCATGCATACTAATCTTAATATTTGTTATCGATTTCTTTTATATTATACTACAGACAATTTTTCTTAATAGGCTGCTATACATTCCTTGTGCTAACTGGCTAAAATTTTCCCTATTACACATTCAAGTGCATTTATTTGCAATTTTTTGATATTTTACAGGTCAAACCTTCTTTATTCTTTTCTAGATAGATATTTGTGAATTTACACTGACTCATATAGTGGTGATAATAGTGATCAATGGTTCTGTGTCAGGGTGGAGGCTGGTCACAAGTGGTGTCCCTCAGGGGTCAGACTTGGAACTGGTGCTCCTCAACATCTTCATCAGTGACATAGACGATGGCATCAAGTGCACCCTCAGCAAGTTTGCGGATGACACCAAGCTGAGTGGAGCAGTCGATACATTGGAAAGAGGGGAAGCCATCCAGAGGGACCTGGACAGGCTGGAAAAGTGGGCCCATGAAAACCTAATGACATTCAATAAGGACAAGTGCAAGGTGCTGCACTTGGGTCAGGGCAATCCCAAGTATTTATACACACTGGGGGAAGATCTTGAGAGCAGCCTTGTGGAGAAGGACTTGGGGGTCCTGGTAGTTGAGAAGCTGGGCACGAGCCAGCAGTGTGCGCTTGCAGCTCAGAAGGCCAACTGTGTTCTGGGGATGCGTTACCAAAGGGGTGGCCAGCAGGGAGAGGGAGGTGACTGTCCCCCTCTACTCAGTTCTTGTGAGGCCCCATCTGGAGCACTGCGTCCAGGCCTGGGCCCCTCAGTACAGGAAGGACGTGGAGTTCTTGGAGCAGGTCCAGAGGAGGGCCACTGAGATGATCAGAGGGCTGGAGCACCTCTCTTATGAGGAAAGATTGAGGGAACTGGGATTGTTTAGCCTGGGGGAAGAGAAGGCTCTGAGGAATGGCTGTTTATGAGGGTGGATAGTGATAGGACAAGGGGGAATGGTTTTAAACTGAGACAGGGGAGGTTTAGGTTAGATATTGGGAGGAAGTTATTCTCACAGAGGGTGGTGACGCACTGGAACAGGTTGCCCAAGGAGGTTGTGGATGCCTCATCCCTGGAGGCATTCAAGGCCAGGCTGGATGTGGCTCTGGGCAGCCTGGTCTGGTGGTTGGCACGTAGCAGGGAGGTTGAAACTGGATGATCACTGTGGTCTTTTTCAACCCAGGCCATTCTATGATTCTATGATATACATTGCTCTGACGATGTAGAAACTAAACTGCATCCTCAAAGACTGTGTTGGGTTGCTTTTTTAATACTTCTTGCAGTATTCAGGAAGGAATATAATTCTTTTCCTAAGAAGTACTTAACTGTAGATGAAAGTTTATGCTCTGGAATAGTTATGTTCTATTCTGGAACAGTCATGTTAGACAGACATTTTGGCATTTTGGAAAGGCTTTTCATAATTAAAGAAAACACAGTTTAGAAATGCTTGTTAGGTAGGTGACTGGAGAAAATCTACTTTTTATTTTTAGCAGTAATATCCTACTTGAGTTAATTGGTGTAAAAATGTAATATGGAATTATACAGTGTTCAGGATGACATCTTTGTTAAATAGCTTATTGTTAAAAATGCAGCCTGAAGTCTACATACTTTAATATTAAATAATACATTTGTTCTTTAATAAAAAGCTGATTTTGCGTGCCTTTATAGCCTGTGCCTGAATGAGTCGAAAACCAACTTAATGTCACTTTCTGTGTTTCAGACATAACACCTTTTCTTTGGCACCTGCTGTACTGTTCTGCCAATTGCCACTTACTGCTGGGAATATATATATCTCTTCTTCTAACACTTTTATTGGCTGCCATTGCCAGTTAGGGTTATTTTTCCACAAATTTGTAATTTTGTACTTTCTTTCTCCATATGGTTAAGTTTAAACCAAAGCCATTGTTACTGCGATACTCTTCAGAAAATCAATGCCAACAGTGTTAATGGTAAGAGAGAGTGGATTAGGAAGAACTATTCCATTTGTAGCAGGAGGGGAAAAGAATTCTATCTTCTTATCAGCACGGAAAATAGAACACAAACCAAATTCAACTGTAAGGTAGGCAGGAAAATGCCTAGTACTGGGGTGATTAGCCAGGTTCAGGAACCATATGCATCAGGATAATTAGTTGTATTACTCATGATGCTTTTGTTGAAACAAAGAGAAAAAATGTTGATTTCTACCCAACTAGATCTGTGTATGGAATGTGTGGGACATAAGAAGCTGTTGGATCTGTGTGGGATGATATTGCTCTATGTTCTTCTGATTAAAAAAGTCAAGATCAGCAGAAGTGATACAGAAATGGTTTATGTTCCTAGCAAATCCGGAGAGAAAGCCAAGGAAATGATATCAGAAAGGACTTGCTTCTAGTTTGACTAGAAGGCGATTCTGAAGATGTTCTCTTTCCACGTCTCGAATTCTATTTCTAAATAGGCAATTTGAATTAGCAGTCTCAACTGCCATGGCAGGTCCCCAAAGGGTAAGATTATAAAATTAGATGTTTATGTGCCAACACAGGACAGTACCCTTCAACACGTTGCATATAGTCTCCTAGATCATAATGGCAGCCCACAGCCCTAATGGGTGAGGTTGCTGATCTGTAACAGAAGATAAGCAGGTAGATATACATACATATATGTATATATCAGACATACCTTCCACGTACAGCAATGAATTGGATGTGGTGCTCAGAACATGATTTAGCAGAGGGTTGTTAGGGTGGTATGGTTGGGTTGCGGTTGGACTTGATGATCTTTAAGGTCTTTTCCAACCTGAGCAATTCTATGATTTTATGAATCTTATTTTAATTGGATGTTATTAACTGGAATCTTATTTTTATTGGATTGTATTAACTGGAAAGCTCAATTAAAAAAAAAAAAAAAAGAAAGAAAAGCAAGAGAAAGAGAAAAGAATATAAGCTTTCAACAAGCTCCTTCGTGTTTCTCAGACTATTTGTTTCTAATTACACAGTTACCTTCAGTTTTGTAAGACTGATTTCTTTCTTGGAGTGTTATGTAAAAAGCACACAAAAGAGAAAAATCAGCTGCTTTGTCAAGAGAAGGGATCTTGACTGTAGATAAAATACAGAGATTTTTTAGTATGATTTTGTGATCGTGAGTA
This sequence comes from Bambusicola thoracicus, assembly GCA_002909625.1. Classification (NCBI taxonomy): domain Eukaryota; kingdom Metazoa; phylum Chordata; class Aves; order Galliformes; family Phasianidae; genus Bambusicola; species Bambusicola thoracicus. Next base: position 22,429 of record PPHD01001358.1, read on the forward strand.
CTTAAGACGTGGCTATGCTGAAGTAAGTCTAGCCAAGTTGGGCAGGGGGCTGGAGTGCAAACCACAAGGAAGGGCTGAGATCTGACTTTGTTCAGCATGAGGGAGATCAATAAGAACTTAATGCTCTCTAGAGTTGCCTGATGGGATATTGCAGAGAAGGTGGAACCATGAGCCTTAATGGAGCCAAAAGCCATAGTCTTATAGGGGGGACATATAACAGAAAAGGAAACAATGGACAGAAGTTGCTGAGATATATCTAACTGATGTCTGGTTGATATCCAGAAAAAAATTTTCACCATGCAGGTGATCAAACATTACAAGTTTTGGCCCAGGGAGGTGGTGCATTCTCTGTACTTGGACTGACTCGCAGCTGGTCCGGGTCTGGTGCAACCTTAATGGTACATTTAAACTAGCCTTACTTGGATGCGAAGCTGAATGAGTGCTCCAAAAGTTCCTTCCACCTGAAATATGGTAATATATATAACTTCTTGATTTCTGAATTTTACATTGGTGAAAGAAATTTTATCTGGTGTAGGATATATGCAGAATAAGGAGCCTGAAAATTTACTGAATATTCTCTCATGTATTTTTGACTGAAAATTTATCATTGCTGTATATTTACAATCTCTGCAGGTGTTTTCTTTTCTGTTCATTATGTAAGCATGACTACAATTGAATGGTGGAGGCGTGGCTATCAGTGCTATTGTGATTGCATTGAAGTTATTTCAGGAATGAAACAATTGGCAAGCTAAAATGGAAAGTCTGGAACAGTTATTTCCCTTTGCCTGGATACTTCTATTTGGAGGCTGTCATCACTGTTAAATGGGTGGCTGAATGTGAAATGTACCAGCCCTGAAGACTCATCATCAGAAATCATATTTTGTTCAAACTCAGTAATTCAAGTCCTCCTTTGCCCAAACGAGATACCTGAATCTCTGTGTATTGGTGGATCAAAGGTTAAAAAATAGATAATAATGCTGTGGGAAGAAAGCAAAAAGCTGTAGTAGTGTAGTCTGTTCTGCTTCAGATCATTGTATCATTTTGTGAAGTTATGATTTACTTAAGTAAAGTTGTTTTGGAAAAGAATTGAAATAACATGGTAGTAACAGCTGTTTTTACTTGTCCAGACTTTACCTTAAAGAAGTTTGCACAGTCTTCTTGGAAAAAATGATTTTTTTTTTCCATTTAAAATGACTATTAAGAAAATTGTTTTCTTCATTTTCCTCAGTTGTTTATTATTTAAAAACGAAAACAAAGAAAAAACTTAGGGAATTTTCACTGGACGAATAGATTAATTTCATTCTCCTTTATACTATTGGAAACAGAACTCCCAGAAAACAGAATCATGCCCGTTTTCGGGAGATTTTGATTTTATCTTTTCTATAAGGAGAGTGGAAGATTGGTTGCTTGTTTTCTGTTCTTTATGGGAAAGGTTTTCATTAAGGAAAGAAATATTGCTTGTTACAGAGAAACTAGAGTACTAACTCACTGCATGTTTCTGAAATATTTTTCTTCCTTCACTTGCATTACTTTGCATTAACCGAAACTGAAACTCCTGAGAACAGTTATCCTTCTTATTTTACTCATGTATAAGTTCATTTTGAATATTATTTAGAACTGCTCAGAAACAATATGCTTAGCCTAGGAGGGGTAATCTTCATGGTCTTACCAGTAACTACTGCAGACAGGCTTTGGAAGTCACCTCTACCCCTGAGGGTCCAATGTCCTTCACCTGTACCTCCTTCCAGGAAGGCCAACTTTTCTTCTTTCACCTTTCTATGATAGATTTAAAAGTAGTACTACTTGTCTTTATAGTTGCTTGCTGTGTTTGACATAGCGTTTTTCTAGTACAACTCCTAACTGATTGGAAAACCAATAAGACAAAAATATTAAAGCTGGTATTTGAAGTGTGATGTCTATTGAGGAAATAAACTCTTTTTTCTCATCACAAGTGAAACCAGAATTATTAGTAAAAGCCACAGAGACTTACTGAAGTAATTGCCATCTTGTTTTTTTTCTCCTAATACATTTTTTTCCTGCTTTGCAGTAAAGTTCTTTTAAGAACTAAATCATAATTAATGGTATCTTAAAGATGCTAACAGACTTTTATAGCAAAAAGAAGTGTCTAGGAAATCACAGAATCACAGCAGTTGGAAGGGACCTCTGAAGATCACCCAGTCCCATCTCCTGCTAATAATGCAGGTTCTCTAGAGTAGGTTACACAGAAATATGTACAGGTGAGTTTGAATATTTCTGGAGAAGGAGACATCAGAACATCTCTGAGCAGGTTGTGCCAGTGCTCTGTAACCCTCAAAGTAAAGAAGGTTTTCCTCATGTTCATATGGAACTCCCCTTCCACAGGCTGGAGTGGCACTGGCTTTTCTCTAGCCCTCAGGTACCTCTCCCATTCTCCATCACCTTTCAAAGATGATAGAGTGGTTTGGCAGTCTCTTCTACCAGCTCTTCTCAGCTCCTGTAGATGCATGCCTGTATGGGAACTGTTGAATCACAGCCTGAACCTCTGATTGACCACCTGAGGTGAGCACTGAGTCAGCCGCAGGGACACAGGTGAACGCAATTTCACCTGAGTGACTGGAAGGGTCCTAGACTCCATTTAAGGGCTGACTCCCAAGGAGGAAGGATCTCTATCTGGAGATCACTCCTCTTGGAGCCCTTCTGTGAGCCCAGGACATGGGTAAGCTCTTTATTTCATTACTCCTTTGTAACGCGATAATCCCTCTGTTCCTATATCTGTATACCTATTTACCTTACAATCTGTATACCTGTTTGCTATACGATGCCATTGAGGCAAATAGATTTGTGTGCATTGACTTTGCATAGATGATCTCTGACCAGATCCTCATTGACCAAGGGGAAGCCTTCCTTTCCTCACACTCTGTCTATGGTCTCCAGGGTCTGGTTCTCCCTGGGGGCAGTCTTAGCAGTAAAGACTGAAGCAAATAAGGCTCTCAGTGACACCATTTTCTCAGTGTCCTCCATTACCAGGGCACTCACATCATTCAGCAGCTGGCCCACATTTCCCTAGTCATCCTTTTGCTTTTGGGATACTCAAAGCCTTTCTGGTTGTCCTTGACTTCCCTCTGCAGACTTGATTTGAAGTGGGCCTTAGCCTTCCTTTTGTAGCATGCCTGCATGCCCTGATGTTTCTATATTCCTCCCAAGTAGCCAGACCTCTTTTCCACATTTAATTGACTTCTGCCATTTATGATTTTTTTTTTTTTTGTGAGCTCCTTGCACATCAGTGCAGGTCTCCTGCCACCTTTGCCTGATTTCTTACTCTTAGGGATGTGCCTATCTTGAACTTGGAAGAAATGGTGCTAGAACGTCAGCCAACTCTTGGGCCTCCTAACCTTCCAGTGCCTCTAACTCATGAGATGCCTCCAAGAAGAAGTCATCAAAGCTGGGTCTCCTGAAGTTCAGGATAACAATTTCATTATTGCCCTGTTTCTTCCATGTAAGATCCTGAACTTCACTCTCTTATTGCCACTGCATCCAAAGCTGCCCCTAACCTTCACATTCCCAACCAGTTCGTTCTTCTTTGTAAGAACAAAGTCTAGCAGCACACCTCTCCTTGTTGGCTTCTCCATTAACTGTGTCAGAAAGTTATATTTCACACATACTTCGGGAACATCCTGAACTGTGTGTGCTTGGAAGTGTTTATTTTCCAGCAAACACGAGTTAAATATCAGTAATTTTAGTTTGTAAAATGTGTGCTGTTTAGTGGCAAGGATCATTCATAGCCAACAGTACAGCACAAAAGTAAACTAAAAGCAGGGATTTCACAAGTTGCATGTTCTACTGTTTACTGTAGTGTGGTGTGCCCTCATGTGGTTAAATGAAATATTTTCCTTGAGTGAGTCAGTCACCATTTAAATGTTTTCTCTATTCTGCTAAAGAACAGAGGGAAAAATACCTATACCTAAAGAAAGGCAGTTTGACACTAAGTAGGTTTTAAGGTATTAAATACTTCTTCTGTACAAAATGATTTGGTGCTTGAAGGTGAAAAAACATTGCTAACATTTGGTTCTGATTCAACAGTACTTCAACAGTAGATGTGTGCATTTTGTCTGTCTTGTTTTTTGAGGTTTTGATGATCTACCACCCAATACTTAGGATAAAGTGGTTTAATTTCTCATTGGCTAATACCGATTACTTCAAATACGGAAACTTGTTTGTTGATTTTTCTCTTGCCTAATACGTAATCATAGAATGACTTAGTTAGAAGGGACCTTACAGATCATCTTGTTCCAACACCATGACATAGACAGAGTTATCAACCACCAGATCATGTTGCTTAGGGTCCCATCTAACCTGGCCTTGAGCACCTCCAGGGACGGGGCATCCACAAGCTCTCTGGGCAGTCTGTGTCAGTGCCTCATCACTCCCCCTAATTTCTTCCTTATTTCTAACCTGAATCTCCTATCTTTTATCATAGAATCATAGAATGGTTTGGGTTGGAAGGGACCTTCAAGATCATCCAGTTCCAACCCCCTGCTATAGGCAGGGACACCTCCCAGGTGTCTAGCAACCTAGACCAGGTTGCTCACAGCCCCATCCAGCCTGGCCTTGAATGCTTCTAGGGAGGGGGCATCTACAACCTCATTGGGAAACCTGTTCCAATGTCTCACCACCCTCACAGTAAAGACTTTCTGGTCTCCTTCAAGATATCTAGTCTAAATATACCTTCTTTCAGTTGAAGACCATTTCCCCTTATCTGTTTGCTACATGCCTTTACAAAAAGTCCCTCCCTAGCTTTCCTGTAGATCCCTTTTAGGTACTGGAAGGCTGCTGTAAGGTCCCCCCGTAGCCTTCTCTTTTCTAGGCTGAAAAGCCCAAGCTCTCTCAGCCTGTCCCATAGTTTAGTTTAAAGCCATTCCCCCTTGTCCTGTCACTAATAGCATGTGTAAAAAAATTGGCCTCTGTCCTGTTACTCAGTTCGCCTCAAGTACTAGAAGGCCACAATGAGGTGTCCCTGGAGCCTTCTCTTCTTCAAGATAAACAAGCTCAGCTTCCTCAAACTTTATTTGTAAGAGAGGTGCTTCAGCCCTCTGGTCATCTCTGTGACACTCCTCTGTATCCACTCCAACAGCTCCATGTCTTTATTGCATTGGCAGCCTCAGGCCTGGTTCCAGTACTGCAGGTGGGGCTTCACTAGGGCAGAGTAGAGGGGGACAATCCTCTCCCTGTTCTGTTGGCCAACATTCTTTTGATGCTGCCCAAAGTACTGTTAGCATTCTGGGCTGCAAGTACATGCTGCTGGCTCATTCTAAATTTTTCATCTGTCAGGACCCCTAAATCCTTCTCCAGAGGGCTACTCTCAAGTTCTTCTCCCAGTCTGTGTTCATATAATGGATACCTTGCACTTGGCCTCATTAAACCTTGTTAGGTTTACGTGGGCTCACTTTTCAAGCTTGTCCAGATCTCTTTGGGCATCCCTGTGGCAGTGCTGTATCACCAGTTTGTGACCTGCTCTTTAAGCGAGGTGAGATAGTCTCTGCAAAATGATGTTATGGGGAGGGGAAGAAGTCACAAATCATTGAGCTAGAGAGGTGATGAGTGTGAGTATGTGTGACTCCAGCCTCACGACTATTACAGGAGTTAAGGGAAAGCTTACGGTGAGGTTTTGGGGTGTGTTGTTAGGAGTACTGCTTCTTCTTTATGGAGTGACTGCTTAAGGCAAAACAAAAAACAAACAAAAAACCAAAACAGATTACTTGATGTAACGTGAAAAACTAAAAAGTACATGGTATAAGCAGCACTTTAAGTATGTCCATGTCAGATATCTTGGATATTTTATAGTAAATTAGTATGGGGCATCTGAGCAGTTTATTGTAATCGAAGACTTTCTTAGATGTTTAATGTTTTGTGGAGATAGATGATCTAATATGTGGTTATAGCTTACATATTTCAAGTAGTCTGTGAGATATGACAAATTTTGGTAAGAAGTATAAAATAATGGGAATCTGCATATTTCATGCTGTTGTTGGCAGTTGCATTTGACTGGGAGCAAGACCTTTCTGAGAGTGATTTTGGGTGATTAAACCCAGCACAGTGGGTTAGAAATGCAAAGAATCATCTTAATACTTGACTTTTGTCAATTTTTTTTGCAGCAAAGTCATTGAACGGATATTTTAGGAGGTAAATGAAGCCAACAAATTTAATGAAGACTGTTTTCTCAGGTTGATAGTAACCCAGAAGTAATTACAGATTACTTAATTAAGAATTTCTAGCTTGGTAAAAACTAGAATTACCCAAATTCCTAACAAGATAATAGAAACCTCTATGTCGGAAGAGGATTTTTTCATCCTTAAGAAATGTTCTACAATCATAGCAGCACATACGTAGACAGGGCAACTTGGCTAGGAGGTTTGCAGGAGGAAAATGTATGAGGTGTTGTCTTTGTTGTTGCTTCTTTTTGTTAAAAGAACAAGTAACGGGAAATTCCACAGGGAATTAAGAACTTTAAAATGCTTACTGAAGAACTTCACAAGTGCCTTATACAATATTCATTCATATGAGCTAGGATATAAGGCTTTTCCACTGTTTTGAACTCTGATAAGAAGAATATAAATGAACAGTAACACAGTGGCTATCTCTGAATTACATCCTAAAGGTACATCCTGTCTACAGAATAGAAATATGCAAATTTGTCCAAGAATTTGTATAAGGCAGTGGAAAAGTGAATCAGAGCAGCTATCTGTTCTCAGGCTAGACTGGGTGAAAATACACTGGCTTTAATCAGTGTGCCTTGAGTTATCTATGTACTTGGCATCTGAAAGGTAGGTATGTCACTCGCATTTTTGTAATGTCCTCACTAATAATTTATACATTATAGTATAGTCTGCTTATATATTAGTTCTTCTAAACAGCAAATGCTAAAGGGAACTGGAAGGAGTACGAAAAAGCCGGGTTACCACTGCTTGATGAAAATTCAAATATCACTTTTTAACAGAAGAATTTCAGATTTATGAATTAGGTAGATATCTGGTGCTAAAAAGCCTTTGACATGGTCCCTCAAAGCCTTTGATGTGATCCCTCACCACATCCTTCTCTCTAAATTGGAGAGGTATAGATTTGAAGGATGGACTGTTTGGATTAGGAATTGGCTGGCTGGACGCAGCCAAAGGTATTGATCAGTGGTTCTGTGTCAGGGTGGCGGCTGGTCACGAGTAGTGTCCCTCAGGGGTCAGATGTGGGACTGCTGCTCTTCAGCATCTTCGTTAATGACATAGACTATGGCATTGAGTGTACCCTTAGCAAGTCTGTGGATGACACCGAGCTGAGAGGTGCAGTCGATACGTTGGAAGGAAGGGAAGCCATCCAGAGGGACCTGGACAGGCTGGAGAAGTGGGCCCATGAGAACCTAAGGAAGTTGAATAAGGCCAAGTGCAAGGTGCTGCACTTGGATCAGGGCAATCCCAGGTACTTATACAGAAGATCTCCTTGAGATCAGCCCTGCAGAGAAGGACTTGTGGGACCGGGTGGATGAGAAGCTGGGCACGAGCCAGCAGAAGGCCAACTGTGTTCTGGGCTGCGTTAAAAAAGGGGGTGGCCAGCAGGGAGAGGGAGGTGATTGTCCCCCTCTACTCCATTCTTGTGAGGCCCCATCTGAAGCACTGTCCAACTGCGCTCCAGTAGTTGGGGGGCCCTCAGTACAGGAAGGACATGGAGTTCTTGGAGCAGGTCTAGAGGAAGGCCACTAAGATGATCAGAGGGCTGGAGCACCTCTCCTATGAGGAAAGATTGAGGGAACTGGTGGGAGACCTCATTGTGGCCTTCCAGTACTTGAAGGGAGCATATAAACAGGAGGGGGAATGGCTGTTTACGAGGGTGGATAGTGATAGGATGAGGGGGAATGGTTTTAAACTGAGTCAGGAGGTTTAGGTTGGATATTAGGAGGAAGTTTTTCACTCAGAGGGTGGTGATGCACTGGAACAGGTTGCCTGAGGAGATTGTGGATGGCCCCGTTGCTGGAGGCATTCAAGGCCAGGCTGGATGTGGCTCTGGGCAGCCTGGTCTGGTGGGTGGCGACCCTGCACATAGTAGTGGATTGAAACTCAATGATCATTGCTGTCTTTTACAACCCAGGACCTTCTATGATTCTGTGATTCATTCTGTGATTCTAATTGTGCAGAGATAATTACAAGAGTTAATTATGGAAGTTATTAGAAAAAAAGAGTTTGATTTATAGACTAAAGGCAGTGGCAAATTACTTTAACTTGATAGAGAACTTTGAAGATATTATTAAAAAAAGTTATATTGAAGACTGAATCATGTTTCAGAATGTGTCTTCAAAATGTTATTGGTGTAGCAAGAAAAAAAAGCAAATTTTTAAGCGGCACAGGATATTAAGCATAGCTAGGGAAAAAAAAAAACCCACCAAGTTAGCAGCTCCTCTGTTTTGCATGTAAATGAAGAAGATGTAATTTGTTTAAAGCATTTTATACTGCATTTTGTTCAGTAATATCTCATGGTTGGAGTAGGATTACCTAATGAGATACTGCTGAGAGGCATATCATAAAGCAAGTTTGCGGTATGCAGGGTTTGGGTTATGTAAAGCCAACAGTCCCCCATGGCTTTACTCCAGTTCTGAATGGTCAACTTGAAGGTCACGAGCAGTGTTCAGATTAGTTAACTCTTTGATTTTGCTCTTCCCACAATGCTTTAGCCCATGACAACAGCTTAGCCCAGTACTTCAGCCCATTTCTCTCACAGAGTATTTTGAAAAGTCTCTGTTTCTTCTTCCTGTCAAAGAAACCAAATTTTGATTAAACAAACCAAAAAAACCCCAAACCCAACATGCCAAGATAATTTGGAAAATTAAATTATTGCTTTTTCAGACAGCTGTAGTGATTTTTTTTTTTTCCCCTGGATGAAACAAACTTTTTTCAGTAACAGGAGGCTTTTTAAAAACAGTGCTTAGGGGGATGCTGATGCCACTGATACAGCCACTGAGGTAATAAGGCTGCCTTCCACTTGAGTGCATCTTATCTCCAGTAGCAAAAGTGTCCCTATGTTAAAATGTCAGGGCTTTATTTTTTCAGGTCATTGGGTATTTCTAGAAGCTTGATGATATGTGAGTATATGAGAAGAGAGGAATAACTCGTTCATATTCAGAGAAATGCCTCTGGGAAGAGCAAGTAATTTGTATTGAAAACAGGAGGGACAGTGGCAAATAGCACAATTTCTTATAAACCATTAGAAGTCTTTTAGAGAGACCCTGACATTGATTCCACCTATTGCACCCAAACCATTTATGTGAATTGTTTTAAATTAGTTCAGTTGGAAGGGAACTTGTAAGATCATCTAATCCAACTGACTGACCTGAATTGTTTGCATAATGCACATTTGCATAGCCATGTTACATTTGCCTTCTTTATCAAAAACAAGCAAACGGATAAATGGTGTCTTCTCTCTGGAAAACCCCACTCTATCAGATGGCAGTATTCAATATTTAAAATTCAGTGTTTAAAAATAAAAGGTCGTTGCAAGAAGGTGGGTGATCAGTGACAATCCAGAATGACTAGTGGTACAGTGAAAAAGTGCAGATCGGTATTTTCCCCCAAGTATCAATATATGCATGTTGTGGAACATAGTTATAGAAAATTTTAGTGAAGTTTTTAGTAAAAAAATAAGTGCTTTGAGTGAAGCACTGGCACAGGTTGTATAGAGAGGTGGTGGATGCCCCATCCCTGAAGACATCCAAGGTCAGGCGGATAGGGCTCTAAGTACCTGAAAGAGCTGAAGGTGTCTCTGTTCACTGCAGGAGAGTTGGACAAGATGACCCTTCAGGGTCAACTCCAAATTAAAAGATCCTTTGATTCTATGATTGTCTGAAAATTTTGACTAACTAATCCAGTTCAATCTGATATTAGTGAAAGGTATTGCGACTCTTCAGCTTTCTGGTCAATTCATTTCAGGAATCTGTAGGGAAGACAGTTTAATTCACGCATGAATGTTCTTCTGTGAGGTGGAGCTGCTGACTAGGGATTAATGTGATGAGTACATGATCTAGTTCTGTCCCCTTTCACTGCTGTTATCCCTGCCTGCACGTGACCTCAGCAGTAGGGAAATCCACGTTAATACAATTTTCTTCTTTTATCAAAGGCATCCTCACCTTTCTTTTGTGCTGCTGGAGCTGTGTAAGGAAGAGTTAATTGAGGATGGGACTGAACTATTCATTAGTGAAGTTTTGTTTCTCCAGCAGAAATCTATGCTAGAACTGTGTGAAGCTTCTTTAATAAAATAAGAACGAGGTTCCCTAGTGTGATCACCAAGCCAGAATCATTATTGGATTTCCAAATGAGCTTATGGTAATTATCAAGTGATATATTTGATAAGTGTACTGAATTTTTGTGAGATCTGCATTAATTAGTAAAATAAACTGAAGTCAACATTCTTTCTTTTGTACCAGTAAGGGTAGGATAAGTTATTTAAACTAAACCAGTTAGCTTTAAAGCCTTGCCAAGGATCTGAACTATAGTCTTTTTTCTTACTCCTTTTTTTTCCATGAATGCATATAACATGAATGCAGTTCAGATCTTCTGAGGAGATCTTTCTGAAAAAAAAAATAATAAAAAAAAAATCAAGCACAGTGTTAATGGGATAACAGGTTGTTTCTTTTATTTTCCTTTTTATTCTATAACATATGTTATAGGCTTACGTGTGGCTTTGTTAGAAGAGGAAAGAAAGTGATTTTCTTTTTGCTGATACAAGTCTTCCTCCCCCAGTATTTCTGAATTTTCTGAATGGCACTTCTATTTTGAGCAGGAGCTACTTTCTTAGCATTTCTGGTAATTTAATGTCATTTCAATTAAGCTGATAAAAATATCCCAATTTGGTGGGATATTTTTGGGAGTAGTTCTCTAAAGGCTGAACCATAGAATATCCCATAAGGATCATCAAGTGCAGCTCCTGGCTCCAAACATGGATGTCCATTACAGTATGGATGAGAGCATTGTCCAGACACTTCTTGAACTCCAGCAAGCTTGGTGCTATGACCACTTCCTTGGGTCATACTTCAGTGCTCTCTCACCCTCTCAGTGAAGAACCACTTCACAAAAGCCAACCTGACTTTCCACTGGTGCAGCTCTGTGCCATTCCCTCAGGTTCTATTGCTGGTCAGCAGAGAGGGTGATGGTCTAGCCTCGTTTGGAACTAAGGGAGCCCCATCATTGTGGTCTCCTGGCACCAGGGATGCTCCAGTATTTTTCTTGCCTTTTTTTTTTTTTCTTTTTTTTCTTTTTTTGGTTAGCCCATTTTATGAAAGTTTATAAAACCTTTTTGAGGAACTTGAATAATTTATTTTTCTTTATCAGGGAATCCATCTTTAATATGTATTAAAAAGTCATATAGACATAAGTGCAGAGGAGCATGAGACATACTGTAACATTCTTTCTATAGCAGTCCCATAAGTCTGTGGCAGTTCCCCTCTGAGTTGATGCACAAGGAAGATGACCTTCGTCAAATGAGGTTCTCAGTTTTTTTTAATCATAGCAATAGTAGTTACAGTAGAGAGTTCTGGCTCATGACACAAGACTACAAAATTTCATCACGTCCTTTGGAAAATATTTACATTTTGGAAAGAATGTATATGTTCTGTGTATGCTGTTAATGTTTTCTTTACGTGTCCCTTCTGCACCCTGAGACTTTCTTATATGTTCAGAAATTGTTCTGGGAATAAGGTTTCTGGCAGCTGGAGGTTTTAGATGTTTTGCTATGCCAAGAACTTCTCATCTTCTAGTTCTGATATGCTGATTACTTTTTGAAACTTTATATTAGGAGTAGTCCACCATGTTGGGGGCATCACTGTATTTATTTCTCTACTTGCTGCAGCTATTGCATTCAGAATGTGGACTTTTTTTGAAATACATGTATTTGCATCTACAGATTATTATTTGTGGTAGAGATTTCAATTCATGCTTTCATTAAAAGAAGCTGGAAGATGCATATGTTAAAGTAAATCAGGGCAATAATGCACATTTTCCTTTTCTTTCCTTAAGGAAACCAACCCCTCATGCTTACTTTTAGTGCAGTAAATGAGTTTGTCTCCAAAATGAACTATTATTTTGATCAAATTAGTTTGGGACCTTCATTCAGCAATGTAATTAGTTTTTTTTCTATTAAGGTCATTTAAGTGGATGTGATATTGAATAATTTTCCAAGCAAATTGGGACATCTGGAATTGAGAAGTGAAATTAAACTGGAGAAGGGAGACTTGATGACCAAGTTGCAGAAATGAGTGACTGTGCTGGGACTGGAATTGATGTATTCTCTCTGCTCTGTCCTAATACTCAAGACACGTTACAGCAAGCAAAGTTAAGATGTTCCATTCTGTAGACTTATCCATTAAACAAACAAACAAACAAAAAAAAAACAACAGATTTTTACTGCTCTTGCCCCATAATTAGCTGTTTGAAATTCTCTCTTGTTGCACAATACAGTTTGTGTCAATTATATCAGGATATTTACTTTTCTAAGCACTTTTCTGTCTAATTTATTTGAAGTTGCTTGGTGAGACTTGTGTTCTGTGAACTGTATGTAAAATGCATTGTTACTTCTACTGAGAACTTTGTTTTTCTACTAAATACAACATGTAGAAACATTTTATAAAGAATACATACATATATAAAAATGCATATTATATATATACCATCAAAGTGTTTTTAAGATTATGATGGTAAAATATTTTTTAGGATTTATTTCATTTAATTTAGCAATTGTAGCTATTTGTTCATTCTCTGTCTGGTTTTCTATGTTTCCTTCTTACTTGAATGGTATATAGTTCTGAGCAAAAATTGATTTTATTTTATAGTAGATATGGTCCTTGTTCTCATAGTGCACCACAGCAGTTCAGTACTTCTAGCTGATCTTCCAATACACACATATCTCTTCTGCAAGTAGGATTAGGTGAAAAGAATCTCATTTTATAGTTGAGTCATTCATGGAAAGAGCAGACCTGCAGATGGCACAATCCTATAGCATTTATTATGGTTATTTTTAATGGAAAAATATTTATTTAATATTTTTTTATTAAAAGAGATGTGCAACTCAACTGCTCCTTCTGTATTCAGGAGACTTCAGCAGGTCTTCTAGCTACAACTTATTTGCATTTGTGCTCTTTGAAGCATTCAATTTTATTTTTTTTTCCCTTGAGTTGTTAACCTTTGTATCTACCTAAGAGAGAGAGATCTATAAAGTAATCTGATTTGACTTCATTTATGACTGTATTGACCAACATTTTCTTTATTTCAGATCTTTTCTTTATTGTCTGAACTGCTCTGGCAGTCTACCTCTAATTTGTTCAATAAGTTAAAATAATTAAGATCAAGTTCCAGCATTACTCTCTTCCTCTTCAGGCCTCTGATGAGAAGTTGAGTAGATACATAATCAATTTTATTGCCTGTTGCATCTGAAAGGTTTTCTTAGTCATCCACATGATGTAGTGGAGAAATCCATTCCATTGGTAAACCTGAATTAGGTTACAAAATTATATCTGTTTGTTCATAAAGACTAAAATTCCTAAATAGAAAACAAAAAACTCTGAATGAAGCTTCAGAGAATTTAATAAGGAATAATTTCATGAGAGAAATAAAATAGCATTTCCAGTTACAAATAGTGGAATAAACCAAAGGATAGCAGAATTTTAACTTGCTGTGGCCAAGAAGTTTTTCCTTGTACTTCTGTGTGTAGGGTGCTTTCAAGCCCTGGCAAACTTTTCTATTTCATTTTTATTTTTTTACTTCTTCAGATGCCCTGTTTTCAGAGTGGTTGAAAAAAACCTTATATAAAGACTATGATAAAAGTTTCTTTGGTCACAAGTGTACTACATTTTCCTGCTTCTCATAATAGGAAAGGGATGGCAGCAAGTTTTTATACTGCTGTTAGGATCTTTTTTTTCTTTGTATTGTCTGTCTATTGCAAAGATTTCATTATTTTCTGACAGTACATTTTTGGGTTAGCACATAGCTGAGCCACTTATGCAGACTGCCTTGATTTAAATCCAGACAAAGGTGAAACAGATCACTGAGCACCGTGGATCCATTGCTACATTTCCATGCATTTAACACTGGACGATATCTGGGTCGGTATTTGGGTCCTGTTATCCAGCTCTATGATTCTGTCAGTGGAGCAGTGTGTGATTTTTTGGTCCACCAAAAGCTATGACTTATTGTGAAGCTATGTGGTTCGGTGCATTCAATTATTATTACTAAGCTGCGTGGTTCAGGTTTCTGTTCTGTTCCTGCACAGTTGAATAAGGAATTCTTTTAGGAGACTTCAGGAGAAATTATGAAAGCAGTGTGCATTTCTTTTTAAATATTGTAAGTACGATCATTTTACTATCCGCTGTTGTTTACATTAATTTATTATAAACATTGAAGCAACGTTGCACTGAATAGTTAATGTCTAGAGAACAACTGCAGTGCTTGTCACTGCTCGAATATAGACAATGGCACTTATCTCCAGAAGCAATTTCTTTTTGAGTAGTTACTGACCTTTGTTGTGTTTTCATTTTATGGCTTTGTCATTTTTTTTTTAAAACGAAGACCAGTGACAAAAATATATATTATTTCTTTAGTTCACTGTTTGACTGTTCATTTGTTTGGACCAGAATAAATTAAGCTAAAAGTAAAAACCTTTTTTGGAGTCATGTGCTGCCATCCTTCAGATGTAAAACTTTAAATTGTATTTATTCAATACGTGTGACCATTACATCACTTCACCAGTAAAGAAAATACTGGAAACAATGAATTAGACAACAATGTATTTTGCTGTTAGAACTGAAGAACTGATCAAACTTACAGAAGCTTTTTTTATTTTCTTTCCCAAAGGTAACAACGCTCGTTAACACAAGCAACAAGGGACCATCTGGCAAGAAGAAAGGGCGCTCCAAGAAGGCCCATGTGTTGGCTGCCTCCGTAGAGCAGGCTACTCAAAACTTCTTAGAGAAAGGGGATCAAATTGCGAAAGAGAGCCAGGATCTGAAGGAGGAACTGGTTGCTGCTGTAGAGGATGTACGCAAACAAGGTGTGTGGAGCAAACTAAGTAATTGTTTAACTTCTATGGTTGAATCTTTTTCAGAACAAATGTATCTCTGATAATGTTGTGAAAATCACTATGTCTTCAGCTACACTATGTTTATAATAGAATATGCAGATATTAAAACATATTTAAAAATAGAGTATGCAGATATGTACCTTCATTACTGGCCATGGATGTAAAAAATGTTTTAACTTTGAAGTGTAATATGTATTGAGTTTCCTTTTAGCTCCTTTTAGCTGTTCTATCGTCTAGGTTTAGTATTATGGTTCATACGTCTCTGAAAAATCTAACAGTTATTGACCAAGTACAGCAAAGAAGAATTTTGTGTTTTCCAGAATATATTGAAATGCATATTAAGAATATCATATTCTGAAAATACACCAATATAAAATATTTTTTTTCTTGATGTTGGTGATAATAAGATAAATATTATCATGGCTCTTTGATCTGCGTAAAAAAAACCCTGCAAGTTTCAAGATATGCACCTTTATAGAAAATAGTTTACTTTGGCATCAGTCAGTCATGGGATAACATGAAAGCAGCTCCGAAAGTAATGCCTCCTATTTTATTCTGTTGGCCCATGATGTCAGAGGCAGATGTTGGTGATATGGCAGTAGAGGCTGAACCTTCCCACCAATATTCAGTTACATTTTGTTGCTGTGTGACAGATGGCAGCACAGGGGCTCTCCGACAGAACGGTGCCTGACATGGAGATGAATATGAAACAAAGGTGTGTAATGACTCCCTCTGTGCAGAAAATATTGACATTCAGCTGTTGGCATTCACTGATGCTTCCTGAATATTTAAGGAGACCAAACAGTGGATGTGAGCACAGTGGGGCAATAGGAGACATTAATTTCAGAGTGACCCTCATAACACTTCTTTTACTGGCAGAACTAACCACAGTTTTGGAAACTTTAATTTTGAAATTTAATTTGGTATTATAAGAAAACTGTTTTCATGCAAGGCTTTGAAATGTCAGAAATACCATATTTATTCATGGTGCTGTGGGTTTCATCTGATAATTTTCCTTCAAATGGTAAAAACATATGTCAGATGCTTTCAGATTTACATGTGTAGAGAGGAAAAATATGTTTTCAATCTATGCCTGCAAGAAAAATATTCCATTATTGACATTGATTGTAATTATCTTTATTACCACAGAATTAAGTACCTCTCAGTATTTTCCATTTTAAATCCTCTAATCTAAAAATACCATCTGCCAGTACCATAATTCTTAGGTTTTAGAAAAAGGCTGGCAGATTTCCAACTGAGATTTCGAAGAGCCTAAAGGACTTTGTTACAAAGTGCTCACTGATGTTCAGTGAGGCCACCAGTACTTGTTCGATTTTTTATTTTTTATTTTTTCTTTTCCAATACTTAAAATCTGAACTCCAGTGATCATATGAGTGGACAGGGGTAAAATCTTGTATATGGAAACCTTGATCTGAGTTTACTCCGATCTCTTCTATCCTGAGGCTTCTTGTTCCTATCCTCTATATCTTTTTTTGTTGTTTTCACTGTTTTCCCGTTTCTGCATGCATCTTTTTTTTAACCATTCAATTGGCAGTGCATCATAATAAGTCCAGTATTTCCTGCGTTCTCTTAATGTACAGCTTTATGTTGGTGTTCTTCTCCATTTGCTTGTTCTTTTTTGTTTTCTTTTATAATTTTGGTGCCAATGCGTAGTTGTCCTGCCATGCAGTTCCATTTGTCAGTGTCTTCAGTTTCTTGTTGCTTACATTATTTATTGTGTGTTATGCCATATTCTAAAAGAGAATTTTCAGTTTTCCCTCTGAATTTGTAACAATCTCCCTTTGGGGTTGTGATGCTGACTCAGTTTTACTCCTCTCTAAAGGAGTCTTATACTGTCTTAGAGTCATTAACCTACTCTGTTGCATGCTCTCTCATCCAGGCTTATACACCATGTTCATTAGCAGTGTCTGAGCTCCTATGCATTTTTCTTTGTCACTAGAGCTTTATAATAGTTGAGTGCTTTTTTTTTTTTTTTTTTGCAGATTTGTGCTTTGTAAAACTAGAGACATCTAAGAGGAGTGCTGTGGAGAATTTTAGTTTTCTTCTTGAATTCCTGACTATAATTCATAACAGGAGAAACATTATATTCATTTTTACTCTCTTTTAAGATGCAGGTAGTAGAAAGAGTGAGAGAGAGAGAGAAATAGAGAGTTTAAATCACATTGGGCAGAATGATTACAGACATCTTTTGTCAACATTTCAGCCTAGAAAAATGTATGTCAGAAAAGTGGAGCAGTTTGTTTGGATATATAAAACCTGAGTCCGTAATGAAAAGAACAGGAGACACCGAACACTACTGCTAGCACACAGGAGCTGCATAAACTAGACCAGCTGTGATGCAACGTGGAATGATATATTTAGCTCAGTGACATAAAGAGCTGGATTAATAAACCAAGGTTAGAGTATTGCGTGTTGATTTTTTTTCTGGCAAAATTCCAGCTTGAATAATTACACCGTCAACCTAAGACTGTCTCCAGCAGTGACAGCTGGCTCTGGGGTTCCTCATTTCCCATCTTATATTGCTTTATACTCACATGGTGCTATATACAGTTGAAATTATCCTGGACAGAATTGCTTTCCATTGATAGGTGTGAAAGAAACACACTCTAACAATAATTTGCAAATGTTTTGGAAGGAGCAGGAAGGAAAAGAATGTATGTCTCTGAGATTCTTGGAAATTTAGAGAATAAATTATATTTGGATAGTTGTACAAATTTCTGGTGATCAACAATTTTGGTTTACAAGGCTGAATTGTGTAAAGGCAGGAAAGATTTTAAATGTGTATGTGTATATATATATATGTATTTAATTTTGCACAATTTTATCAAAAAGTAAATATTTTATGTGCAAAACTCCCAACTGTGCATGTATACTTATCCTGTAGTAGTTCCATAATATGTTCCGTTTGGTTTCACAGTCTTTAAAGGTCAAATTAGTGAAAACAGGCTTTAGTTCAGAACCGTGTGAGTGAGATTATCCATCACTGGATAATTCGCTGCATGAATATTCATTCACATGTTGTGAGAGCTGTGTAAAAGATGAGACTTAGGAAAGGGTGATGTTTGATGTTTGTGTTGTCTTTGTCAGAGGTGAGGGAAAGCAGACAGATGTCTGCCTATTGAAGTTTTAGGAGTGAGATTTTTATATATTTTTTATGATTGTAATAACATTAGATCCGGAAACTACAGAGTTTGAGAAGAAGAAAGGATCAAAGAAGAACTCAGAACAAGAAGTAATATAGTCTGGGGAGCATGTTTCTATAGCATTGGTGTCGAAATGCAGTTGTTCCTTTCTTTTTTTTTTTTTTTTTATCATTTTAATTGTTCCTTTATTGATCATTAGAGGAAAAGGATGTTCCCTGTGGAAGAGACATTCAGGTTGTATTTTGCATTTGGACCAGAAATCACTGGTCCATTGGCGTTATGTCTACTAAACGTCTTAAGAAGCAGTCAAGGTTGCCAAGGGAAATAAGTCAGGGAAATAGATTTTATTCGGGGAAAGAAGAAAAAACCTTTCTATATTTAATAAAATATCTAAACATTTGGAATAAACAACATTTATGGAAAAATATCTGGTTGGACAAAGAAGTAACAGTCTTCCTGTGCGTCTGAATCATGCACCTCAGAATGCTGCTACATGGCAGAATTCCTTTCTAGTTCTTTCTTATTGTAGTATGACAGCTTTGCAACTCTCTTAGCATTTGAACTACTGTAACAGACGCACTCAAGCTTTCCTTGAAAGCATGTTACACTATTGGGTTCACTTCTGGTTCGATTGTGAGAGCAGGATATGTTGCACACAGTGTTAAACAATCAGGTGTATCGGATCATGGGAACAAAGCAAGGAGAAAGGCATTTTGGCAATACAGATGCTACTCTAAGATAAAACTGAAGACAAAGCCATTAACTTTTTCTTCAACGGAACTTTGAAGTTCAGCTGCATGAAATTTGACATTTGCCCAGAAACAAATGAATTCAGTTGAATTTTTAAATTTGCTTCTGTATTGATTTGTATCTTAAGAGGCCCAGTGTGTTTATAAGTTCCCTACCATCAAACACCATCTCCTAAAATTTTCACGTTGCTGTTCATGTCAACTTTCCAATTCCATGAAGGCTAGTCAGGTCTTTAGTTTATCCCTGAGGGACGATAGACTGAGAAGTAGCTGAGAGCTGCAGACAAAGAGGGATTAGAAATGGTAATATGTTCTCACATCCAAAACAATTTACATTTGAATTGAAATTTAATTAATGTTTTATTGTACTTAAGTGTATCAGCGATGTTTCAAATGAACTATTAATCAGACTTATTAATTGAAAAAGTTCTCTCTAAAGTTAGCACTTGTGAAATAATTGTATTAGGTTGTCACAGATCTGTGGCTAAATGGCTCCAAGTTCTGTGCTCTCGGTATTTTACTGTCCCTTAGGAAAAAAGAAGTTGGATTAATTAAAATTATAAATTTCAATGGTCTGTGAAGTGAATGAAATGGTAGTGCTGTT
Source organism: Bambusicola thoracicus (assembly GCA_002909625.1). Lineage (NCBI taxonomy): Eukaryota > Metazoa > Chordata > Aves > Galliformes > Phasianidae > Bambusicola > Bambusicola thoracicus. Next base: position 42,024 of record PPHD01001358.1, read on the forward strand.
GGATGTAAATGTGAATATTGAATCAAAAATATGTACTAGCTTTAATAATATGCATTGTACTGTAAAATACATATTCATCTTCTATCACTGATTCCAAATGTCAACTGCAAAGTGAATCAAATTTAAGTCAGCTAGATTGCTTGTATAATCAATTCCAGAGAGATGCAGCTGTAGTGGCAGAAATTTAATGGGAAAAGATCAAGCTAGATCATACATGGCCTTTGCTGGCATTGAAATATATTAACAAATTGAAGCATGATCATTCCTCCACAGAAAGGAAACAAAATTCCAACAGCAAATGAAAAGGAAAATAAGTTTAGAAGACACAACAGTAAAGATTTCTATAAAAGGGTTTAAGGGTGTAGCAATGAAGATTTAACAGTTGTTCATGTAAAGCTTTGGGAATTCTGATTAGCATTTTAAATGCTTATTTATTTTTAGTAAGCACACTGCATACTTCACAGTATGAAAATGCTCTATAACTGGCTTCCCCAATGCCAACAAATGATTATACAACATCTAAGTAGAGATTACTACTGAAATGCATTCATTTCAATTACATGGATTTTAAAGTACAATGAACAAAATGTAATGTTTTAAGATAGGAAATGAATAATCATGTATGATTTATAAGGCAGAAGGAATACAGACAGTGAGAACAAATCCATTGAAGAATGCGTTTAGAGCATTATTCCTATATCAGAATCAGAATACAGGGATGGTCACCAACCTGTTTGGTGAATTTCTAGAGGAGTACAAAGGTAATAAAACTGGGGACCTCTGCATCCTGTAGGGTTTGTTTGTTTGTTTTAATAACACGTCTGCATCAATGAAGAAAAGATGAAAAAAAGCCTGCTTACATTATTTAAACATAGCCTATTAGCAATTATGGCTTGTTTCAATCTCTCAAGTTATCATCTAATATAATCAGTATTTGGTAAAGAATCTGCAAGTCAGTTTGGGTCTACATATTGTTATACTTCCGAATACCTCTGTAACAGTACTTTGTCTCTAATTGCAAGGACAGTGCTCTAAATAGGTCAAAAATCAGCTGTCACATCTTTTAAATCTTGGACATATAAAAGAAAAGACAAAATGTAAAGGAGATGGATTAATTAGACTACAACATTTTAAAGCCTTTCGTTTCAGCACTGCTCAAGAATGGTACATGCAGACAAGCTGTCATGGATTCCTTAATTGTTTCCAGATACTTGGTGTGTTATCACCATGCCTTACTGATCATAGAAGCTCTCTAGATTGTTGCTTTGTGCCCACCATATATATTTCTTAACAAAAGCCTTTGGAAAAATAGCATTTCCTTGGTGTATTACCCATGATGAGATTTAGTCCATTTCTTTCTTGCTAAATAAAGGTTTATGTTTTAGTCTACTTACAGTTCCAAAATTTCCAGTAGCCCAAAATAGCATTCTTACATTCTCCTATTAAAAAAAAAGAAAGTGAGAGTTATCACCTCAGCCATTCCCTTTGCTCTTTTCCCTGCATATTATCTCCAGTGTAAACTGCACTTTACTAAAATAGGAATAGAAATTGATCAGATCTTTGATGTATTTAAAAATATATATACATGCATCTGTGTGTTTGTGTATGTCTGTCAAAGAACAATATGGAATACTTACTCATTTCTGTTGTTTATTAGCACCTTTTCTGGCTACTGGTGTAATGAAAATGTTGTCAGTAAAATATAGGAATCCTAAGAGTTTCTAAATATACATGTGCGCATATACATGTATACATATGAAGATTTGCTGATGTCATCTGTTTTTCTCTTTTAATTTTTCACTCTCATATATAGTACTCACTTAACACTGTTCTGTTGGCTGAAGCCTTATACCATCTTAAAAGTTGAGAAGCAGGAGTTTCAATAGGATTCAGGATGAGACATGCAGTGGATTGACCTTTCTTCTTGCACTTTTGACATTTAGATTTTGGATTCGATGAGCCAGTGTGTGCTGTATCAGTCTAAATTCTGGTGAACTTTTCA
>PPHD01001359.1:6895-27129 GCA_002909625.1 Bambusicola thoracicus
ATTTAAAAAAAAAAAAAAAAAAAAGATGAAGATGCTCAAGTTTTCTCCCATAACATCAGTTGATTCTTCCCAGCAGTTTTTCCATCCATCATCTTTAAAAATGAAACCATGACTCAAGACTATTTTGAAACAGTTGCTGGGAATTACCAGTCATAGAACATTGGCATGCAGTTTGATTTTCCCATTTTTTTTTTTTCCTTCCTCTTTTTCAAGGCTCACTTAAATATGAGCCCCAGTAAGAACTTTATGTGATCTCTGACTGGAAATTTCTAAGAATAAATTATTATGCTAATTTTTCAGCTAGGTGAATGCTTGTAGAGCAATACAAGCAGCTTTCGGTAAATTAAACGAGCCAGTTATTACAGCACCTTTGCTCCCCAAAATCCTTTGTTTGACAAAAGTCCTCCCAAAAGTCAGTAAAAAGCACTCCATTATTTGCATAGTATGCATATATGCATTATCCAAACTGTTCAGTCTATTTTTTTTTCCAGTCCTACTTTGCATAGTAACAACAAAAATAAGAGAGAAATAGATTTTGGAGGGACTGCTTGTCCTTCCTATTTTACTCAGGCTAAATCAGGCTAAGCAAAGACAATGGTTCTAAGTACATTCACCTGAAGAGATGAAATGACAGGGAAGGGCAGACAGGTGAGTGGACAACGGAACGCATGTAGGAAGCCTTGCCAGGTACTTTTCTCTGCTGTGCTCTTAATTACACAGGTGTTAATCCAAATTAACACCAGGCAAGTCAATAGTCAGTAGGTCAGTATGATATTTAGACAAACCAACTGCCCCCAGAAGGTTATCAGAGCAAATTTTGCCTATGGCTATGAACCCAGAGACGTCTTAAGCCATATTTTCTATGATGTTATCAGCCATTACAAAATACAGAACAGGAAGGAAGGGTTTTCGGCTAAGAGTCATTGCCACTAGTGCCAGCCACCTCACGTGCTAATGTTCTTATCTTCAGGTCAGAGTAGATCTGGGAAAGAAGGCTATGGGGACTCAATCCCGACGGTATTTCAGCAAGTTCCTACATTCATAACCAAGTAAATACAGCTCACCTCTGGAACATCCATGAATCTTAAGTTTAAAGGCACTAAAGTTGAAAATCATTGCAAGGATCCACTGCAGCTGCATCCTGACTAAGTCAGCAGGCATGCCGTGCACTGTACATCAGAAGTAGGTTCTGGTACTTCATTGTAATTTTATTTTAAAGCCTTAACTACTTTAATGTTGCTTGGAAAACATCTGATTCAGACTAAATGTGATATTTGCTTGAGTGAAAATGGAAGTTCTCATTTGTCACTCATATCACTTCTGACTTTCCCTGGCTTTCCTATCTAGTGTTCCCTTAACTCCTCCTACCCTCTAGGATGGCTTATTAATTAAACTCTCATTTCATCTGGATTTCTTTAAAATGCATTTGTGGATACACAGCAGAAAAAAAAAAAGACTAAAAGTAAACAGTTCTATTAAGAGTTTGGTGATAAGCAGCTCCAGTTTTATTTCTGAGCCTACCAAAAGGAAGCTACCTTTACATCAACCACAGAAATGAGAAACATAAACGTATAAATGGTCAGGACTTCAGCTCACTAACAAGAATATTTAAGAAACACTTGAATATACTAACTTTCTTTGATAATCATTAAGGCTTTGGCTGATCAATCTCCTTTGGCATTTTTTCATCATGTCTCATGTTACCTTTTTTATTAAGCCACACATGTCTACACAGATCAACACACAAGCATTCAGACTCAGATACAGGAAATTATAGGAAACTGCCCCTAACTTCTTCATAAATTGGTTTTCCTTTCTAGTAGACAATGATTTTGGTTATTAGAAAGTAAATAGAAAATGGGATAAATAATTTCAAAAAAAAGTTTGTAAGCACTTTGGTTAGAAAATTGATTTAAAAAAAATCTAAGAGACCCATACCTTCCTATCTCTAGTACTACCATTTTTACTACCTGTGTTTATTTAAAACTTAATGCCAAAGCTGCTTAACCAAGCTTCTAATGCTTGCTCACCACTATGGTGCTTGGAGTCTGATTTCCATGGGGCACATTCATTGACCAAGGCAACCTTTATGGATAGGTCACATTAATTCAGTATCTAACAGGACTCAGCTTATCATCTCAGAAGTCTCAAAGCTCTAGTAGGTTTAGCAGTAGATTGAATCATTAAGTCAGCGGTGAGTTCAGTTTTAGTTTATTGTGTTATATTTTTCCCCCATTGCTCCAACAAGCAGTAAAAACTAACTTTCCTCTGCATTTACAGCAATGCGCTTTGCAAATGTTTCTGCCATGTTTGAAGTGAGACTAGGTTGAAAAAAAAACAAAACAACAAACCTACTTCTAACCAAGAAAATAACACAGCTAACTTGACACAACCAACTCAGATTCACTATCTTGGACAGTTTCATTTAAAAATAAATTGTTTTCCTTAAGCTGAACAGAAGAAAAAGCACTCAGAAGGTCCTTCAGCTATAATCATCCTGGCATAGCACCAAACCAAAATGCTGGGTTTGAGAAACCCATTTAGAAGGCTGAACGCCACCTTCACACTGCAGATGAGTGTGAAGAAGTAACTGCCTATCATATCAGTGAAAGAAAGGTATCAGACCAGAAGTAACGTAGCTGGGATGCAGTTCTATAGACAACACCATGTAATGTATTATAAACTTTCAGAATTCTTTTGCAAATAGTATATGATTTTTTAAAACCCTTCTTAATTTATTCCTTTCAAAGTTCCATGTTCCATTTAGCAAACAGAAATCCTCATCTGCAGCGTTTACTCACATACGAAATCTTCCTCATCCACATGACTTTCACTTAATTCATGAAACCTCTAAGCTGAATTTCCTCAGACAAGTATCTGTTTGATAAATGTATCTTAAGATAGCCACTTAATAGAGGTGGGGCAGTTTGGGGAGAACTTATTGCCTAGGAGAGTTGTTTTCTTGTAGGTTATCAAATGTCCTTTGTTTTTCATGCTATAAAAGACGACTGCTTAAGCAGATCAATTTTCTCCATTGTTTTAAAATGTGCAGTATTTCATTTTTATTTAAGGTGCTATGGGAAAAACTGATAAAAAGCATTTAATCAGCATTAGCAATAATGGTATTACATAAATATACGCATAATAGAACAGTGACAGTATCCTAATCTGTCTACTGGGTATACGGAATACCACAGTAGAAGAACTATACATACATTGTCTCCTGAAGAGTTCTGCATGTCTGATATAACAGACCAGCCTTTCTCCTTTGTGACAGTTTGTGTGCATGTGACAGCTTATATCCACTGATAGTTTGGCCTAAAGCATTCAGATTTTTCCTATGGTTTGCTGAATAATTTCTTACTGAATAATAAATTTGTCCACTTTATAATTTATCAACAATTGATGGGCTCAGTAGATAAACAGTGAGATGCTATGATCTAGCAACATTTTTTTCTCTGAACAAATATGGACGAGTTTCTTCGCAGGACAAATGCTGCTGAAGTCAGAGAAGGCTTCATAGCCAAGAGGTGCAGATGAGTGAAAGGCAGCCCTCCAATGGCAGAGGAATTCAGCAACTTCTACGTTCATTTCTGTATGAAATATTTTCCTGTAATCATCAAATCTGTCCACAGACCACATGAAGTTGTCAGACTGTGGTATCAGAAAGATGTCAAACTAAGCCATGCCAAGCTTTGTGATAAGACTTCATTTAGAACAATGATTTCTGTAATCAGAAATACAGAACTGGACAGAGTATGTGATGCAAGTAAAATGCCTTAATTTAAAGGTTTCAGCTGACCCAAAATGCATGATCATCAACTATGAAAAAGTTAGTAGTGATACACTTCTGCACTGCTCTCTAGTAGGAACAGCAGAGACCAGAAATGCAGTTGATATTATGCTGGAGCTTGCTAAGTTAATGAAGATGATGAGATTTTAAGACTCAGGAGTAACTTCTTTGTCATTCTGTTTTTCTATCTGAAAAGCTCAGAAAATGAGTGTGTGGCAAGGAAAAACAAACAGTAATAGTTCTACTGGCATCAAATCAGGTGTGGTGCTTATAAGAATTTCACTACAATTTTCTGGAATCAGGAACTAGGCTGGGGCAGACAAATGAAGAAGTTTCTGTTTGACACCATGCAGGAACATCTGCCTCCTCCAATAATCAAGCTTAACTGCCATTAGTGCCAGTGCACCATGACTGTCCTTGCACCAGGGCTGGTATTCATTTCCTGCTACACCTCAGCAGTCTGTAATTTATACTTATTTTGCCCACCTACTAAATGACAAATTGGTGCAAGTGGCACTGCATTTCCACCTACATATTCACTTTTAGACTAACATATACAACAGCAGCTACTGTGCACCTCATCCTGCCAGTCCACAAGATCTTCACAAGGAAGTTGAGGTAGGTCACTGCTCCTTAGGCCACAGGGCACAGCACAGCAGAGGAGGGACAAGACCAACAAGGCTGTCCACTCCATCCTGTTTCCTTAGTAGCTTTGCTTCCTGAAGGATCTTACAGAGCACACGTTCCAGCTTAGCTCAAACTGCTGTAAAAAGAGGCATCCTGAAACCGGATAAAGCTAGTCTCTTCTAAGATACTAGGGTACAGTATGATGCATGATCATAGCGCAAGTTTCACAGCTGTACTGTCACATCTATATCCCCAGCCAACAAAGATCTGGACATTTAACAGGCTACACTAGGTCTCTGATTATGACTAGGCAGTTTCCATCCTTTCCCAAATGTCTAAAGAACTATTTAAACAACTAAATCCTTTCCTTACTAAGAGGCAACCAAAATAGACTTAAATCTTGTTTAACTCCCCTCTAACACACTGTTACTTAAATTATTTACACCACTGTTGATACAAAAACGATATAGCAATTAGACTTCCATCTAACTAGAAAAAGGAATAGTTTTTCATTTCTGCTAGGTAGAGGACTCTCAATTATTCTTCCCTCTTTAGGTAACATGCACAAATAGGTATTCACAACTGATGGGGATTCCTTCCTCACTGACTCTCAGGCAGAACAGCCTTAAAGGTATGGATTTTGAGCCAGATGCAAGGTCTTTGAGTGTCCACCAGGGTCTCACTAAGGATAAGAGTCAAAAACTGAACTCAGTCAACACTGTATCAACAAAAACATTATTGTCCTTAAGAAAAAAATAAACAAAAACACTTAAATGGACAGAATGAATAACTTTTGTCAGTCCAGAAATAATGTTGCTATTTCAATAAGGCCAGAAATTATGTCTTGTTTTGTGTTTGTTTTTTCAATACTGAGGTTGGAAAAATAAGACGTATCTTGCAACTGTCTACAGCCTTATGCTCAGTGTAAGGGCAGAGAAAATACTGTGGTCTTAAGCAACCATACAGAAAAATTCAGCCATCCAGCCAAATCATGAGGGTGCTGAAAAAAAAAACCAACACATTTTAGATTCTTTTGCTTTATATTTCTGAGGCCACACTTCTAAGCTTCATCAATTGCTGATACAAAATAAAAACAATTCAAGGGAAGCTGAGCCTATTGTCACTCAAATCCAGGAGCCAGAGCATTAAGCAGAAAGAACAAATTCCAGGTGACCTACTAAACACACGATTGGATGTGCATTCTGACTGAAGACAGTACTGCAGCTGGCACTTTTTTTTTAATTTTTTTTTTTTTTAAGTATTCAGAACTTTCCAGAAATGTCTTTGAGTTACAATGAAACAAGACTAAGAACGTCCAGCATCTCTGTCTGCTTGAAATCCTTTCAACTACAAAATACCTGGTCACTATACCCAGAATCAAGGAAGGACAACCTGGAACAATGAACACCAACAAGGTACCCTCTCCTTATGTAGCTACGCTGCCTTTGTTGATTTAACGCAGACTCTTTATACGGTTGGGAAAATAATATTGCAACTAGACCTGACCAAAAGGCATGGTTATCCCAATTCATATTATTAAAATTTGATTGTGACACAAAAGAGCTTACTGAATTCTTCATCGGTTCAATAAAATCCTGCTGGGGGCAGGAGAAGACAATTACAGGGAGGGAAAGATAAGTGTCAACCTAAGCCATCATATCACCTTTCTGAACAGAAAGCAAATCTTTGTGCTCCTGGCCATGCTAAGAAAGGAATTTCCTCTGCATTTCTCACCCCAACCATACATTATTCTTTTCATGCAAAACAGTCTCCAAAGTCTTCCCTTCAGCCCGCAGCTCACTGTTTAGCCTCCCCCTATCACACCCTTTCAGGTAGCACATTTTGGATAGATCCACGATACACTCTACTTCTAAAAGGATGAAGGTGGGCAGAAATCCAAGGAGGTTTAAAAGCAGACAAGAGAGCAAACAATATCTTTTTTAGATATCTTTACGTCCTTACCTTCCTTAAGCTCTCCCATAAGCCACATCTCTCTACTACCATTGCATCTCCAAATCAAACTTACTGAGTTAAAATACACCACTTACTTTTGAAGATCCCATGGTAGATCCCGGTAGGTCTGGTAGCCTTTCTGTCCTCCAACCAGGGCTTGACTAAAGTCTGGACTGCGTAGTGAATGCTGCTGGAAAACGCAGGAGTCGCATTGACTGGTGTGACGAGAAGGGAAAGGTGTTGAATGAAGATCCTTCATTGAGGCACGGCTGGCGCAACACCCAGCACCCTGTGGGTTATTGCAAAATAAGAGAGCAAACTTCGGAATAAAAACAAACAGAGGTAAGCATGGAGTCGATAAGGAGACTCTAACCTTCTGATCAGCTCAGCATCAAAGAATTCCCCAGGCAGAGATGGACAGAGCAGATAAACCGGCCCAGGCAAGAAGACTTGTTCTTCACCACAGCAGAACAGGAAGTGTGTTAAATTTCCCTTTCCTAGCACTCCCTTTCTGCCCAACTTGTGTCCTTACAGCAGGCCTTCTGGCTGGCAGCACCTTCTACCATACACTCACTGTAAAAGCCATAAGGGAGAGCCACCACACTGTCTGCACTGCTAAGTCACTTGCCTCCTGAGATTGCCAACACAAAAGCTGAACACAAAAACAAATACAGACATAAATGGCTTGGTCAACCAAGCCTAACCTCCCTCGATGCTCACTCCTTCACAGTCGTCCTGGACTCCCCTGGCACCAGGGACATGACAACTATAAGTATCCAGCCTCCTAATTATACATTAGTCATTTAATGGTTGGCATAACCCCGCCTGTGGAAAATGCTTACTCTGTGAAAAGGGCCACCAATCTCCTTGGAATTCCCTTCTTCCAGCACAAACATGGCTATTCAGAGCCAGCTGGAAGGGAGAAAAGTAGATAATCCCTGGTGAGGGATTCTGTCCTTACATCTAAATACCCAAACTAAAAAGGAAAATGATCAGAGTCCAAACTCTTTGTTTCCAACCTCTGATGCACTTGAATTTCTGCTATAAAGTTTGAAGTGTTTGGCTTTCCAATGACCTATCAAGATTGCAGTCATTTTGGTGGGAACGCTTACTAACTTACAAAAACCTGAGTAACGGGGATAAAAAACAGTAGGAGCAAATTTTCACCTAGCTCTATCTAGTGCCCTCTTTCCCCAAAAATGTCTACTCATAGGAACTTCAAAGCAATTTGAGGACCGAGTGTCAAGGCAGCGTACTTCTAGGACAGTGGTAAAAGCTGTACGCTGCTGCACAGTATCTCCTGTTTCTCTGATTTCTTCCATTGCTTGGATCAAAATTGCTTTTTTTTGACTTCTTGGCTCCTTTAAAAAAAACATTGCTGCGGTTACCTACCTTACATAAGGCTTTAGTGACTAAATACACAGTTAGCTGTCTCAAGTACTAATATTCTCTTCTTGACCTTCCCTTCTACTTCCCACCCAGTACCATAATTTTCTTCTTCAAGAGCAATAAAACCCAAAGAAAGCTTATGAAGAAAAGTACTTGGTTAAAGGTACTTCTTGCTCCACCCAGAACACACATGCACATCCACAGGAACTCCAGCATTCCATCCTTACCAACCAGTTTAATCCAGAGGTTATTCAAAATATGTTTAAATCCTTTTGCTTATTTCTTTTTTTTTTTAACCTTCTGATCATAAATTATTTCATTCTGACAAAACACATCCTTGTAGAATATAAAAGGCTTAATTAAGCTTGGGATGTAAGCCAAATAAGCATGTAGCAATTCCTTCCCAGAATGGTCAAGCTGAGGCTGTGCACAACGGTCTGCACATAGAGATAAAAGTAAGAAACACTGTTAGTGGGTTAGTAACATTAACTTCTTCATCAGTGTTGTGGTTTAACCTGGCAGGCAGCTGATCATCACACAGCCTTTTGCTTACTCCCCCGTTTCCTACTGGGATAGGGAGAAGAACCAGAAAAAAATAAAGTAGAACTCATGGTTTGAGATAAAAACTATTTACTAATATGGAAAAGGAAGAGAGAAATAGTAGTAATTATAATTTTTATATGTGTGTATATATATATTTATTTACAAAACAAGTGATGCACAATGCAATTGCATAATACCCACTAGCTGATGTCCAGACAGTTTCCAAGCAGCGGCTTCTCCTCTGGCCAATTCCCCACCATATTATAGTTTTTTTCACATGATGTCATGTTGTGGAACATCCCTTTGGCCACTCTGTATCAGTTGTCCTGGTTCTGTTCCCTACCAGCTCTTTGTGCCTCCCCCAGACCCCTTGCTGGCAGGACAGGGCAAGAAGCTAAAACATCTTTGGTTCTGTGCAGCACTGCTCAGCAACAACTAAAATATCATCATGTTATCAATATTGTTTTCCTCCTAAACAAAAAGCATAGCATCATACCAGACGCTATGAAGAAAACTGCCTCTGTTTCAGCTGAAACCAGGACAATTAGTATTTCAAGACCACTAATAATGGTTCCTGTGTACCCTAGGCCAAGCACGGCCTTGAAGTATTGACAGCGTATGATGCACAGAAATTTCCCTGATGTTCCCAGAAGAGCAAAGGCCAACTCTACCTATCTGGGTCAGGTAAAAAACAAATCCCAGCTGAGAGTTTTATTTTAGCAAACAGCTGGAGCTGAAGCCAAAAGTTACTTGAGATCTTGGGTACTGCAGTAAAATTTCTTGGAGAAGGAGAGTATTCATTAGAAGAACACCAAGTTGACAAGGGTTTCAGGACGTAGTTCTACAGCAAAGGACTTGGACAACAAATACATTTACTTCTGCTAATTTCTGGAGCTCACCTTAAAAGGACAGACTTTCCTGTTTTCACTCCAGAGCATAAACAGAGATATTCCAGAAATGTGATTTGGTTTCCATAGGATCAATGAATATTTTGTGACCTGCCTAATAATTAAAATAGATGGCTTTTTTTTTTTTTTGAACAATGGAAAATAAAGAAATACACTTGCCTATGTCAGAACATACAGAAGCTGTTTACACATACTTGTCCCACGAGAACAACAGTACACAGGCCAAGAAAAGACAATCATTAAGGAACAAATTTCTTCATAATAAATTAGCGAATTGCAAAGTGATTGGTATTTGGGAGTTATTCAGCAAACACAGGCAGTAGTTTTTTGGTTGATACAAGGGAAGTAGTAGAGAAACTAGCTATCAAAGTATAGGGTGGGAATGAGACAATGTGGGCGCACAGGATTTGGTAAATGAAAGTGCAAAAAGATGTAATAACAATACCTTCCATTTAACCCTGCAAAGTCAGCCCAGCCAGTCAGACAGTCTGCTTGCCTAAGAATGCTAATAATAAGCTGCCTTGGTTTATGTTTGCATACTCACATAGGCTGCATGACTCTTGAGACGGAAAACGCCTTGAGAGAAGGCCATTGGCCAGTCCCAAAGCAATAACATCTTTGGAATTCATAAGCAAAGATATTTTACATAATTGTCTACCAGTTATTCAGCCCGGGCCATGAATTTTAGATCACAGACTGTGCCAGGCATTACTTTCAAAGTGAGAAGTGAATATTCCTGCCAGCAATATTTAACAGAACTGACAGAAACACTGTTAAAGCACATGGTACTGATCAACTTGAACTAATTAGACCTGCTTTGAGCAGAGGGTTGGACAGTTACCTTTGAATGCCTCTTTCAACCTAAATTACTACATTATTTTGTAAGTTCTGGTAAGAACAAATAGACCTGCTCCACTAAAATTCTTCCCTAGGAGATGTCAACTCATTTTCCATCAGCTTACCTTAACAGCTCGGTTATAGCTTCAGGTCCCTCTCCTCCTGAAAATATAAAGGCATCTTGCATTTGGCTTTCAACATTTCTTTATACTTCTTAACTTCAGCTAGAGACATGATATATTCCTCTCCTGTTTTGACAGATAAAAACAACTTACTGTCCTATCCTTTTGTTGGCACCTGAAATTCCCAGCTATGGCTTTTAATAACTGGTAAGCAGAAAAACAAACATGTAATTTCCATTAGAGGGATGGAATGATTCTCTAGAGCAAATGTCAGGGCTGGGAGATAAGCCAAATGCTTTATCTTGAGCCATGAAAAGTCACTTGAGGCCAAATTTTATTACATGCCCATACAGCTTTGAGATACTAAGCGTGCAGAGGCTCTATAGCAATGGCCTCAAGCTCTCAGGTATGCTAGATCCTGCCCTGGTTGGTTTCCAAACAGTCCCTCTTTCCGTGCCCTTATAACAGAAACTGCTACACCCGTCTACATTGCAGCCAGAAAGGCCAGCCCAGAATACCGGCAACGCCCTTAGACAACAGAAGTCCCCCACTTCCAGTATCATTAAGAAAGAATTCATAGCCTGTCACCCCATTCAAGACAAAATGGTAACACATGCGTACCTGTCTTCTGCAGCTGCTCAGCCAGAGCTGCTACTTCGTACAGCGAAACAGGCCAGCCCGCATTTTGTTCCCAGAGTTACCTAGCAATAGGGCTAAGAATCCACACTGTCTAGTCACTGCACAAATCCCCTGCTCATAGTCAAATGCAGAGCATCTCCAAAGAAATGTGAGGTCTTTATACGGTTGGATCAGGCCTAAAAAGAAATGAGGTACATTAAGATAAAAATAAATTCACTATTGCCTTACAGGTACTGCACAAATTAAATGAACAGTATCATTTCACAAAGCAGAAAGACTTACTGGGACCACTGATGCAACCTGATGCCCCATGCCTGTCAATATTGAAGAGGCATTTGGATGATGCCCTCAGTAACACACTTTAACTTTTGGTTAACCCTGAAGTGGTCGGGCAGTTGGACTAGAAGATCTTTGAAGGTCCCTTTCAGCTGAACCATCCTATTTTATGTCTTCTATGCAGGAGACAAAATGCCCCAACAAGACTTTCTTATGGCTCTATGTTTCTAGAAAATGGCTAGCTTAGATTTGAAGGCTCTGGGGAGACCTCATTGCGGCCTTCCAGTACTTGAAGGGAGCATACAAACAGGAGGTGGAATGACTGATGTTGGATGTTAGGGGGAAGTTCTTTACCAGGAGGGTGGTGGCCCTGCCTAGCAGGGGGTTTGGAGATTCCTGATCCTCGAGGTCCCTTCCAACCCAGGCCATTCTGTGATTCTGTGACTGTTCACATGGGTTGATAGTGATAGGACAAGGGGGAATGGTTTTAAAATGAGACAGGGGAAGTTTAGGTTAGATATTAGGAGGAAGTTTTTCACAGAGGGTGGTGACGCACTGGAACAGTCTTCCCAAGAAGGTCGTGGATGCCCCGTTCCTGGAGGCATTCCAGGCCAAGCTGGATGTGGGTCTGGGCAGCCTGGTCTAGTTGTTGGTGACCCTGCCCATAGCAAGGAATTTGAAACTAGATGATCTTTGAGGTCCTTTTCAACCCAGGCCATTCTCTAATATGATGATATGATTTCATATTAGTTCTTAGCAACTAACTTACCTCCTGAAAGCCAGGCTGCAACTTGCCTTTTTGAAAGTCCTTCTGTCACAGTTATTATCTGTCCCAATTTACTTTGCAGCAGCACGCAAGACTTAAAGTGCGGTTCTTGTGAATAGCCACTTGAGGTATCATATGTTGTAATGGTTTTTGAGGCTTCACATACTACACTGGACTTAATGAGCATCAAGCCCAAGACCTCCATCTTACAGCCTTTTCAACTCTGGCTGTCCTTCAACTTGAACTTTAAAGGCTGAATAACTATGAAGAAAATCTCAGCATGCTTTCAAGCAGTACTGTTCAGTAGCAAAATTAGGGTCCCAGTTTGGAGTACTGTAGGTTTGGTGCCTTAAAATGAAAGCTTACACTTGGGTAACCCTCTCTCTACATATTTGGCACAGGACAGCTTGTTTTCCTCTTCATGCTTTACTACTTTTATTGGTTATTATATTAGTGCTAATAGTGCCAGATAAGCTGCAGACAACAGCACTAGGTACTGCATCCAAAGAAAGTACTGGTCATCAGTGTGAAGATGGCCAGGTGTCAGTTGTCCCCAGGTTGTTTGCTAAAGTACTTACCTGTCACTGAAACCATCAGGGGCAGTCAGCTTGATTGAGACAGTACCAAAGATGGGATAGCCCTAGCCCCCTGGCTCAAATCTAGCCAAATCAGGTTGTTTAGGATTATGTCCAACCGGCTTATCAGTATCTTCAAAGATGGAGAGTCTATAACCTCTCCTGGCACTCTGTTACAGTGGTGAAAAAAATATTTCTTATGCTCCTATCATTCTCTATTGCAGGACGATGGTTTCTTAGTACCAATCTGTCATTTGGGCGATGGTCTATCCACTGGGCAAGGATGATCTCAGTAACAGGTACCTTCGGTATGCAGGTCATATGGCCTGGAGTGCCAGACTGTCTGGGTCACTCAAAGGTTGCAGACTGCAGGTCATCCTGAGAGTCTAGGCAAGGTCAGAGATGTGTGACAAGGGCAGGCAGCTGATTGCTTTTGACTTACAAAGAACTATCTGTGTTTAAAAGAGCTCTGGATATACCAAGCTGACGGCATGCCCTTACTCAAGGACTTGACTGCCCAGAACCAAAAGGTTAAAAGCACAATAGCTGAGGCAATAACCATCAAGTGGCATAGCACAACCTTTCAGATTTACCTAATGAATTCCTTCCCTTTCCCAGTAATCAAGTAAATCAGAGACAATCCATGTATTTCTTGACCTATCCAAACTTACAGAAACAAAAACTCATCACACTTTTAAGTAAAAGTTTCACAAGAGCCTCTTCTCTGTCTGTAGGGAAACTGCTAATTTACATCTGAGTAAAAACCGTTAGCAGGGAACAGAGGCTTGCAAACAAAACAGTCTTCTAAGGAAGTGTCATTTAAGAATCCACTCAATTAAAAAGTACTTTAAAGTAAAGCGGATTAGCAGCCATCTGTAACATTTGCCTAACCCTTCTAACCAGATGAATTCTGAGAGGTTTTCTTTGCAGCAATAACGTATCAAAGAGCACAAGAAAACTGACAGATGCATTTTAAAGAAGGAGCCTACTCCCACATACAAACACATACAAAATAGCAGTTGTTCCTCTGTTCAGTTCTTCATTTCTACTCCTTTAGCAGAAACTCCACACACATGGCTCCCTCTGACAGATAGGGCCACATCAGCTGAACGCACCTTTGGATCATGGTACCGTTGCTATCTACCAAATGCTTAGTAACGCTTAAATTTAAAAAGCGTCATGCACACAGCATGTGCTCTGTCAGCAAAATCAGCAAAAAGCAGTTTTCCGTTAAGCCACGATGATTAGGGACCTGGGGCATCTCCCCTGTGTGGAAAGGCTGAGAGACCTGGGACTGTTCAGCCTGGAAATAGCTGAGAGATGATCTCATAACTGTTTATAAATATCTAAAGTATGGGAGTCAAGTCAATGGAGGCACTCTTTTCAGTGGCAAGAAGCAATAAAACAAGGAGCAATAGGCAGAAACTGGAACATGGGAAGTTCCATACTAAGACAAGGAAGAACTTCGTTACTGTGAGAGTGGCAGAGCACTGGAATTGGCTGCCCAGAGAGGTTGTGGAGTTTCCTTCTCTTGAGATACTCAAGACACGTCTGGACACCTTCCTGTGTGTCCAGCTGTAAAGCAGAAGTCTACTTAGGAAGGAAATTGGACTCTATGATATCTAGAGTTCCCTTCCAACATCTACAAATGCGATTCAGCCATTAAAAAAAAAAAAAAAAAAAGCAACAACAACAAACCACACCATGAAACAGCTTAGTTACAAAGATGTCCTTTAAGAAGCTTATCTATTGATTTAAGACTCCCTTTATTGCACTTGACCCAGAGATATGTGATAGAAGGGCTACTGCTCTTCAAAATGAACAGCCATCCTCACATCCCTATCAACCTTGAGTATCATGCAGTATTGCACTAAAGCTACTGTACTCTTTTCACCCTTTTGATCTTAATATTCAAGACATTCTGTTTGTCTGCTAGGTCTTAAATACCAGGATGAATGAACTCCAGCATGCTTTGTTCATCACGAGCTTGCTTTTCTAGCTGAGAATGTACCAGGTTTCCCATCCTTATGGGAAAAGGACAAGACTAAAACTGACATCTTTGATCCACAAGAATCATCAGTTTTCAAAAAGAGGAAATCAAGCAAACAGGTGCTTTAT
This sequence comes from Bambusicola thoracicus, assembly GCA_002909625.1. Classification (NCBI taxonomy): domain Eukaryota; kingdom Metazoa; phylum Chordata; class Aves; order Galliformes; family Phasianidae; genus Bambusicola; species Bambusicola thoracicus. The sequence goes on from PPHD01001359.1 coordinate 21,442, forward strand.
GCCACTGTAGGCATCCTGTCCTACCAGACTCAAAATTGCTGCTTTTCTTCGTTATCCTCTTTGCAGGAAAGCTGACAAACTGAGAAGATAGACCCAAGATGCCAATGCTACCCGATATTGTGCATTTCCAGTCGATTTTTCCACAACACTATGGTTTGGGTCGGGTGCAGCAGTAAAGCAGGAGAAATCTACTTGGCCCTCTGCTCATATCCATAGCATGCTGTATATATATATATATATATACGTAAAGGGGAGCACTTGATGCCAACTTCCTCATGTGGGAGGGAGGGGAAAGGAAGAGATCAAAACTCACCCAGTGCTGCAGATGCCTACTCTAAAAGCTGAACACCTGTAGTCTTCTCAAACTCTGCAAGACAATCATGGAGCATCTCTGCATCATCAAGGCAACACTGACATGGTACCCTGCACTCGTGATTCCCTCCGCTGAGCTGAAACAGAGCAACACGAGTAGCTAAGAGATTACGGCTCTTAGACAACCCGATTCACCCTCTAGTGGCCGACACAAGACCTTGCTTTTGCCTGAATGCATGCAAAACTGGGTAACCTTAGGGCAGGTGGATTAAGCCCTGTACAAATGAGCACAGCAACACTCCTCAAACACATCAGTGAAGACAGATGGTCAAGGATCACATAAAAAACAGTACATAAGTACATGGTACAGTATCACTGCCATGTTGTAAAACAGATCAGTCCCTAGCTCACAGTTGTTTGCTATAACAGAGGAAATTAACAAACATGTGGAAGAGAAGACATTATTTTTAACTGTTTTTATTAAATTAACACAAATTACATTCCTGTGCGCCATGTCTGATTGTATAGTTAGATCCATCTCATTTCACCTTGATGATAATTCCAAACAAAAACATGGTGGAAAACAGATAAATCTTGTGATTTCATAAAAATTTAAGATTTCAGCTTAGAAAAAATACATATCTGCTAGGCCACCTAAAGTAAACAAAATTTTTGCTACCTACATGATTTCAGGTTTCCACAATTTCTCTCAGGAAAAGCTAGACAATGCTGACATCATTGTGGTTTTGCCATAAGAAAGGGATTTGGATCCATGAGGTCCATCTGCACCAGCATTCCTGTGGATGAGGGGCATTCTTTGAAGTGATCTTACTGCATTTTCATTTATACTGCTTTGCATAGTCAAGAGGTCTCAGAGCATGAAAACCACATTGTTTCCAAGAGAAACCAAACAGGAAAGCTTGTTCCAGCTGCTAGCTATCATGAAAACTGGAACTCAAAAAAAGGCTACCAAAACACACTGTGTAGGTGTCTGCTCCTCTACAGCCCCCCTCCTGGCTACCCTGCATTGGCACTCAGCATTAAGGTGCATCACATACTAGATCTCTCCAGCTGGATTCTCAGAATCAGAAAAATCTAAGTAAACACTAAGTTCACTTTTTCAGCTTTGCGTGCACTACTTGGGAGGATTACACTCATAGAAGCCCTTCGCATAGAGTAAAACACTTAATGCTTTCTCATTTTGTTCAAGCACAACTACAAAGTTCATAAATTCAAAAGAAATCCTTTGGACATCTACTTACCTGTTTTTTGGAAAGCAGTGTAATAGCTGAGATTTGCAGGTCTAAAAATATTATGTTCCTGAATTACAATGAAATTTGTCCTTTGAAAACCCAAGTCTGAAATGCTTTGGAAACTGAAAAGTCATGGAGTCTTGTAATAGTGCTTTTCTTCAAGGTGACTCACTGTCTGAATACACTTACCAGCCAAATGAATAAATAAATAAATAAATCTTACATTTGTCATGCATAATACACAGGCAATATAGTTCAAATTCAAGTTCTGCATAAGGGACTAAAATGAGATTTCACTGCCTCAAGCCTATGGAGCCACTTCGATACTTCTTAATCCCTACCTAAAACTTGGGCCACCCAAGTTTTATTTTTGGTTCACACATCATTCCATACAAAAACTTCCCTAAGACGGCATTTTAATACACAAGCACAGAACAAGAGCTTCAGACCCTTCTCCTTCATGCAAATCTTTTCTGAGAGTTCAAACACCCCACACCTCCAGTAAACACAAAGCATTGTTCACTGTGTTTGCAGGCACCTAAATCACAGGATGCGTAATAAAGTAATTCTATAAACTTGATGGGTTGCTGCTCTGTTGGGCAGGGCCTAAAGCAAGCTGCAGAGATCCCTAGGATTAACCCTGATGATGTTAACTGACCTGTACTGAATTTGAACAACACTTAAATCCTAAGAGTATAATTAGTGAGGGCCCCCTGTCCCCAGATCTTTTAACTGTGAAGATGCCAAAAAGCCTGCTCCTTTGCTCGTCTTTCCTGGCCTGGCTTGTCTGCTGCACTGGATCAGCTCTGGGTCTTGGCAGTGTGGCTAGTATTTCCTTCGCTGAGTTCTTCCTCTTCTGACCATCAAAAGCAAATGATTAATTCCTGTATCTAGCAATTAAGATCACTCACTGTTGTCAGTATTAGCAACCAGAATAAAACATTGGAAATACTCTGCAGATGCATTAAGGAAGGCATCCTCGTCAAGAATAGGCAGGTTCCACTTCTACGGCATAGAAAGTTTGAGAAACATCAGCTCCTAAAAATGAAGGTAAAGAGACTACGAAGTTTGTGAGATCAGATGGGTTACCTATGGTCTAGCAATAAGACACAGGCATTAATTCCTGACTGGAAAAAGATCTTGACTTTGACTTATTGGTCATTCCTTGTTCTGAAGTAGACATGTAGATAGCTATTTCCACCATGACACTAAGACTTTTTTTTTTTTTTTTTTTTTTTTTTTGAATGTAACTGAAGAGATACACATGAACTTTTCTATATTAATAAAGACTTGAGAACATCATTTGTAAGGATAAGCAGGTTTTGGAGATGGCTAGTTACTGGCAATGTTCATACTGAGATCGTTACAAACCTGCACAAAAAGCTTATGACTTTAATTAAAAACAATACAGTCTGGAAAGTTTTAAAATGGAATTTCATTCAGTCAGATATTTATGTAGAACAATAGACTAGTGTGAACACAAAGTACTATTTGGTCTCAAGTCCAGAAATCACTTTCATGGCAAATGCTGTGGTAGAGGATGTTCATGCGAAGCAGGAAGTGGATGCATTCAAAGGTGGTGGACAGAAGCTGGCTTTTCTCAGTGATCACTTTTTCAGGACATCACAGCAAAAAATACTTCTGAGTTCACTTAGGTAACTGTATGACATGATACTAGGAAATGAAGTTTCTCTAAGCCATCTTCTGTCCGTTGTTAGCATATGTTCCATGGAACAATGCAGGAAAAAAGCTCAAGGAGAATTCAGAAGTGCAGCAGTCCTAGAGTCAGGGGCTTGATGGTAGCTGGTCTACAGACAGGCAGGGCCTTAGAAGCACACAGCAAATGGATGAGTCACATTTTAGTTACATCTGTTTTTAGATCCTGGTAAATGGATTTGTGGGCTCATGCTTTGCCCACAAAATAGCAGCCAGAAGATTTGGACACAGAAGAGGGTCAGTAGGCTGCACAAAAACCGAAGCCTTTGTCCCTTTGACAGAGTAGTTCCTAAACAAACTTCTATGTCACATTATTGAGTCCATTCCTTTCTGGTTGTAGGTCAAACCAATTTCAAGTCCTAGACTACTCCAAGCTTGCCAGCACTTGATACACCAATACATGCCAAGGCAGCAGCTGTTGAGAGGGCAACCACAGAGCAGAACGTGTCAGAGGAATAGCCTTTCACACAGCCCACAAAACTGAAAACAACTACAGGTTTCAGATGCCTGTTTTGGAAGCGATCCAGTCTCGATATGCAGTCACTCGTGTGTACACTCCTGGTTTATCAGCCTTGCCACATTCATCACCCCAGCTCACTATTCCCACGAGATACCAGATTCCTCTGGAGTTTGCATGCACCAGTGGCCCACCAGAGTCACCCTAAGGAGAAAAATGTCAGCGGACAGGAACAAAAAGCAAACAACATTCACTTCACTAATGCAGGGAGCATCATATTGTTACATTACAATGGACAAATATTTTTCTCTAAATCACAGCTATAAATTAACCTCTGCATGCTTTACTGAGAAGACAGAGGCTGACAGCCTGTATCTAACACAGTCTCTCCTATTCTAGACCGCTACATCTGCATTCTCTCAAAAGTATACTATAAAAAAACAACAGTAAGCATGTAAGTGCAGATCACAACCTAGAAGCAATGAAGCTCTTAAGCTCTTACATCTTAAGATCTTGAACCCCATAAACAAAAGAGATACCATGGGAGAATCTTAATTATTTCTTATTTTTAGGAAAAGTCACTTTCCATCCCACTTATTTCCTTCTTTCTTAAGATGAGACTTACTTGGCAAGCATCCACCCGTCCCTCTAAGTATCCAGCACACAACATTCCCGGTGTTATTGCTCCAGCATACACTTGTGGTCTATTACAAACTGCAGTGCTAATAATTTTTACTTCTGCTTGTCGAAGCTGATTAACACTAGGGCCTAGGAGGAAAAGTAATATTAGACTTAGCAGAGTACACAATCTAAGATATGCAAGGATTAAGAGTAGCCAGGCTTTCCTACAGCCTTCCTGCCACTGCCTGAAGAATGTCTAAAGAAAGTTATTTTTGCCTGATGTTTTTCAGCTACTCATCATGTCTGTGACAGACATAACTGAAAGGTTTGTCTTTGCTCAGGTCAGAGGACTAGGTCAGTGAGAATGGACAACAGAATGCATTTGACCACTTCAGTGCATACAGTAACAAAAAAGCAGCTCTTAATCCTATAAAGCTATCCTGCAGGAGTTTTTCCCATATTCCAAACCACTGATCAAAACAACTCCAACAAACTAAGTCCACCAGTGCAAAACAAATAAAAATCATAAAATCAACAGCGGTCTTCTTAGATGTGTGAGAGGCAAGGAAGCCTCCACAGGGAATAAAGAGACACTCACCATCATTCCTCAAAGCTCCCCAACCTGTGACAAAACAGGAAGTATTATCCCGTAATATGTAAGATGCTTCAGGAAGACAGACGCTGTGCACATCACTTGTGAACTCAATAGAGGAAGCAAGTTCCACAAGAGCTATATCATACTCATGATCAGGGACAAGGCCATCGTATTTTTCATGAATGATAATTCTTCGGACATATCTTCTCTGTTTTGGAGGTCTCAACAGAATTCCAAAGCTAGCAGTCCATCTCCGAGCTTCTCTACTTCTGAAACACATTGGCAATTATGTCACAAGCACAAGAAAAAAGATTTCCATAGAAACAAAGCTTTCTGTTTAAGAAAAATGTCACATGGTCAGGACTGTCTACAGAACAGAGAAGAGCCGAACTTCATTGTCTTCCAGCAGATAAAGACATCAGTGGTTCATGAAAAGTCAGAGCAGATTTATCAGAGCAACCTGAAGTTGTAGGTCCTACAAGATCAGAAAGGTGCTGATAACTTACCCTTTAAAGCAGTGGGCTGCAGTCACTAGCCACGTATTACTGATCACTGATGCACCACAGTAATGTGTCCCATCAAGCTGAATACTAGCCTGCCATGGCCATTCTCCTTCCCGTGCACGCTGTCCATCAGTTATTCTTTCCACTCCTGTGAAGGAGAATGCCTCCTTTCGTATTCCACAGACTGTCAAAAACAGAACAAAACAAAACAAAAACCAACAACCAAAAAAA